>CAUYRT010074347.1:0-11995 GCA_963574885.1 Lepilemur ruficaudatus | reverse complement strand
ACCCTGGTGAGGCCAGGCTCAGGGCAGTGGGACAGCTCTTCCTGAAAATGGGCAAGAGAGTGCTGTCTGCCATGTTGGAGCTCCATTGGACAGTGGTTGGCGTTTTTTCCTCAGCAAAGGGCGGAGGGAGTAGACCTGGGGGAAGGCACGTAGGCATTTGTGGTGCAACAGTGCCATCCAGAGGAACTTGTTTGATGCTACCGCAGTGCAGGTTCTGGGGTTTTCTGGGGAGCAGTGGCTCAGAGGTAAAGTCGGGGTCCAGCAGCGACAGGTGCTGGGACCCCGGACAGATAATAACTCTCTGGAGGCCTGGGGGAAGGGTGGCGGATCAGGCTGTAAAAGCACCAGGAACGGGTGGCAGGCCCCGTTGGACCGCCAGCTAACTGGCAGGTCGGTACAGGAAGTCCCGGCTGCGGAGCCTGGTGGCGGCCATGTCTGGGCGGGACTAGCGGAAGCCTTTTTGGGGAACCAGGCCTCAAGACCATGCACACTTTGTCTTCTGCCCCACTGCCTACTGTATACTCACTCTAAGGTGTCACAGAGTACACTCTTCCAGAGAAATTTTTACCATTCCAAGTCTCATTCCCAAGGCAGCAATTGCCTGAGCCTCTCCAGACTTCTCCGTCATTTCCCTTGCCTAAAATTCATAAGAGCCTCAAGGCGTGACCGAGAACATCCCTTGTTTTCTGGTTTCCTCTATATCTCTTGGTCTCAACCTTGTGCTTGCTCAGGGAGTTTTCCATCAAGAAGGTCTGGTGACCCTGTGTAAGTGTCATCACTGTTGGGTTCAGTCACGGTCTCACCCTCCATTCCCCGTCTTTTTTTCTTCCTGTTGCTTTATCCAGAGTGCCCTTCTTGAGTTTCTCTGATGCACCCCCGTCAGACCTACCAAGGCCGGAAATAATGTGAAATACTTCTGGGCCCACAGGACTTCCTAATGGACCTTTACTACCTGTGTCCTGCTACTGGAGAACCACTGTCATGGGTCCTACTGTTTGCAAGTTGCCACTTGCCTGTATCTGTGCTACCTGATGAATGCTAGCCCAAGAATATAGTAGGCCCAGGACCGCACTCCTTTTCTTTCATATCTATTAGATGGTTTCTAAAAATTATTGCTTGGGCTCTAGTACTTTGCAGTCATAGTTTCCCTGAATTCATGCTCAGGGCATCCATATGCACTGAGCGTTTGACACAACTTTACTAATTCTCTGTTGATGAACTGGTCAGGGCATGGACCTACAGGATCTGATCACACACCCACCAAATACTGTCAGTGTGTGGGTCTTGTTATAGCAAGTGTTATAGTGGGTAGAGCGAGGACAAACCCAGCGGCACACAGAGAGTTGGAAAATCAAGGTTTATTCTTGAGCGGGCTCAGAGGGCACCTGCCACCAAATCTGAGTCCCGTCTGCCGAGTTTCTTCCACTTTATTTGGTTAGGGTGGTCCAAGGGGTGAGTCTCAGGTAGCTGATGCAATAGGGAAGCATGATTGCTGAAGACAGCTAATAGGTTAGTATTAGGTTGAAGAGGGTCTTCCTTATCAGTGTCAGTGTGCTCCATTAGCCCAGTCAATGCATTGGGCAAGCCAGACCCAGAGAACATACTGTACCACCGGTGTGACCCAAGTATATTACCGGAGGTGAGAAACCAGGTCATGCGACTGCAGGCCAGGGAACAGGGAAGTTTGGAATGTTCCACAACTCTGTAATGCATGAGCAACACAGACCAATGTCCCCCAGGTCCAGAGAATGGAGGCCACGTTGCCTTATGGATCCTCAGTGGATGCCGCCGTGGTCTGTACAATGGGAGATGCATGGCAAGCCATCCTGTGGGGGCTGTGACACAGACTTTCTTTGACAGGACGGAAAGGAATCACACAGAACTTGATAGGCCCTGCACCATGTTATCATTGCATGTTTTGTTTTAGTATCCAGTAATCAGGATATTTATCCTGTCTCCAAGACACTGCCCATGACATCCTGGCCCTGTCTCCTCCTCTTTATTCGGCTGGGCCTAGCTCTTCCAGATGGACTATTAGGTCCCGATTTCCCAGTGGCCCTGACTGCCATGACAGTGTCCCTCTTAATCCCCCAATGTTGGCCCTGTACCAGCAGGAAAGATCCAATGGCAAATCCCCTGTGGTAGTTTCAGCTCCTGGTTCCCAAACATGGCGGCCACCGAGGACTGGACTCCAGGGACTCCCGAGCGTGGCAGGCCTGGCAGCCAGGGTCTCCTTGGTAGCCGAGCCTGGCTCCTTCTCTCTCTCATTAAATCTGAAGTCACCCAGTGGGGTCCGCAGGTGCAGCCCCAAAATTGGGCCATTTCCTCAAACTTACGCCTTCTGTCGAAGGCCTCCCATCACTGTACACAGAGACTAGCTGGAAGCCATACTCAAACACTTTCCGCTTGGTGGCACTGTCGCTCCAGAAATGCCCACAACTTGGCCTCCCAGGCCTCTCCCTCCACCCTTTATAAGTGAAAAAACGCCAAAGAATGCTCAAAAGGTATTCACGCCCTAAGTGAGAGGTTTATTGTTTTCTGGTGTTGACAGAGTATGTGTGTCTATTTTTCAGGCTCTAGGTGTGCAATATAAATGTCTGTGTTAAAATATTCATCCAAAGGTGTAGATGTATCAATTTATCCATCAATATAAATATATCATCCCCACAGAAGATGTGAGCCAGAGTTTACTATGATGAGGTGTCCTGTTTTCTGATCACACCTGTGGGTATTAATGGTTCCTCCTGAGCAGGCTGGTTGCTCTTTAGGGAATATTGACGCATAGCCTGACATGGGCTGAGTATCTGGATTTCCCCTCTTATGCTGCAGTCCTTACCTGCATTCTGTCCTCAGGGATCCAGGGCTAGGCCCAAGGAGCCAAGCTAAGCTCATTCCAGGAGCAAACTGCCTTAAGAGCAGTCTAGAGTAGCAGTAGCAGTAGGCCACTGTGGGAGCAGCAGGAATTGACAGGGGCCCTGTGAGGGGACAAGATTGGAAGGATGTAGCCCTGGGTCACCTGCAGGGACTCAGGTAGTCACTGCTCATTGAGTACCCCATATTGGGTTCCAAGGCTTAGGAGGGGAACGCAGTGGTTCCACTCACGTAGATGACCTCGGAAAGGGCCTTTGGTTCTGCAGGCCCTCATGCCAACTCTCCATGCCAGTGTGGCTGTGCTGTCCACTCACCCCACACGTTCATTGATTCCTGCAATCATTCATGCGTGCATACACACGCTGTCTTCCCTAAATATGTGTACGTTTTTCGCTTTTCCTTTTCGATATTCTTTCTCTCATGACAACCTTCGTAATACTACTGTTGATAGCGATTTCTCCCAGTTAATGAGACAGCCATTTCCTTTGTGTGATGCCCAATCCCCAGTTGTCTATCGACTTTCTACTCCTGTTACTATCCCTCCCTGTACTGAGAAGTCGATGTTATTCTTTTCCTGAGTATATACTTCCGGTGTCTTGTGCAAATGATGAAAATGTGGCAGTTTGTCTGCTTTTGGCCTGCTCTCTGAACTCACCAGGCTCATATTGAATACCATCTTGCACGTTGGCTGCTTTCCTAAAATACAGGTCCCCTGGCTTTTGCACATGTGCACACACTCAACATCCTGCCAAATCTTTTCCATTTTCTCTGTAACAACTGCCTGGGTGATAGCAGCATGATCATTTGTTTACCTAGTCTCTTCATTTTAGACAGTTGGTTTTTCTTCTCCTTCTTCCCATCTTCTTTTCTTACAAAGAGATCTCACCTAGGGTGTGGGTGTTAAGTCCCAGTTCTGACTGGGTGAGGATGTGTGACTCACAGGAGCATGGAGTAGTGTCTGTGTGTACTCTCATACCAGCTGCTGAGTATATTGAGACGTAGCTGCCCCTGGAATGATTTTGCTCATCCCTGGAAAGTCAATGTGGTGGATCTCTGTACAGCCAGACTGCAGATACCTGCTTCCCGTTCCTCTTCTAGCCAGATGAGCTACCGGTCCTTCCAGGGCATGTTATTCCATTAATATGAGGTGAGTGAAGCAGCCTCAACTGGATATTTTGACATACACTTCTCCATAGTTCCACAGTACAACTACAGGAGAGAAGTTGTGTGAGGATAGACGCCCAAAATACACTGGTTCTCACTGTCACTGAACAGAAAGACAAGGGTAAATTCTCCTTTATTTGAAGATACATAGTTCTGTAAAGCTGCTTCTTTATTACATCCCGAAATGATTGTATGCAATTGCCAAGAAATGAGTAGGGGTGATCTTTAGTGTATAATTTGTATAGAAGTCAAACATGACCCTAGAGAATTGTCTCTACTGATTCCATGATCCCCTTCTTTTTTGTAGCATCATGGGGATGAGTGCAGTTGGAGTCAACACAGTGTCCAACCAGGATGAAGGACGGGGCAACCTGCAAATACACAGCTAAAGGTAACGGGGAGACATGGCCCATGGTCACTTCAAAGAAGTCTTGCTGGGCAGTTTGCATTTTTGCATGGGTTTGGGATAATCCTCTTTTCAATCAGTCCTGACAGAGTAACAGTTAGATATCTATTAGAATAGGCACCCATTTATGGGGGAGAAATGTAAATAATTCTGCCTTGTCCTTGTCCATATATCGCCTAACATATGCAATTCCCCAGAAGGATGCATACCTGTATGTGTTTTGCACAGCAGGCCTCCAGGTAGGAGCAGTATGGAGATGGACCTACGGGGGCCGGGGAGAACCAGTATGTTACAGGTGGCACCTTGCTGTGGTATTGTCTGACCTAGGCATGCCTGAATCACCATAGTCTGCCAGAGTAAGAAGGGCACTCTGTCCAGGGCTTAGAGTGTGCCTGAGTCCTTACTGCCCCCGAGGTACCTCTAGGACACTGGTTGCCCTCGACGTCAAGATGGTCTTGGGCTGACCTGTGAGAGTGCCCACGTTAGAATGTCTCCTGGCCGGCTGGGTGTTGGGTTGGAGCCAGCCCTGTGCCCAGTCTGGATCTTGGCCCTCACGCAGCCCCCAGTGGTCACGGTGTAGGTAGGGATTGGGTAGGTTCAGGTGACTTGCTAGGGCAACTGCAGGTGAACTGTTCCCTTTTGGTCAGGAAGGCAGGTGAAGGGCACCCTGGTGAGGCCAGGCTCAGGGCAGTGGGACCGCTCTTCCTGAAAATGCGCAAGAGGGTGCTGACCACCATGTTTGAGGCCCATTGGACAGTGGTTGGTGTTTTTTCCTCAGCAAAGGGTGGAGGCAGTGGACCTGGGGGAAGGGCATGTGGCCATTTATGGTGCTACAGTGCCATCCAGAGGAACTTGTTTGGTGCTCCCGCGAACCCTTCCCTGTGCTTTATAGGGGAGGCGTGGCTTGGCGGTGCAGTGGCGGTCCAGCAGGGACAGGAGACGGGACCCAGGACAGCTCAGAACTCTCTGGAGTCCTGGGGGAAGGCTGGCAGGTCAGGCTGTGGAAGCACCAGGGACAGGCTGCAGACCTAGATGAAGAGCCAGCCGCTGGGCAGGCCTCTACAGGAATTCCCAGCTGCGAAGCCTGGTGGCGGCCATGTCTGGGCGGGACTAGCGGAAGCCTTTTTGGGAACCCAGGCTTTAAGGCTATGGGCACCTTGTCTTCTGCCCCTCTGCCTGCTGTCATACTCAGGCCAAGGTATCACAGAGTGCATTCTTGCAGAGGACTATTCTTAAGGGTTCCAAGTCTCATTGCCAAGGGAGCAATTGCCTGAGCCTCTGCAGACTTCCTACTCATTTCCCTTGCCTAAAATTCAGGAGAGCCTCAAGGCAATGACCAAGAACATCCCTTGTTTTCTGGTTTCCTCTATATCTCTTGGTCTCAACCTTGTGCTTACTCAGGGAGTTTTCCATCAAGAAGGTCTGGTGACCCTGTGTAAATGTCATCACTGTTGGGTTCAGTCACAGTCTCGCCCTCCATTCCCCATCTTTTTTCTCCCTGTTGCTCTCTCCACAGTCCCCTTCCTTCTTCAGTTTCTCAGATTCACCCCCATCAGTCAGACCTGCCAAGGCCAGAAATGCTGTGAAATACTTCTGGGCACTCAGGACTTTCTCATGGGCCTTTACTACCAGTGGCCTGCTACTGCAGACCAGTCTCCAGGGCCCTGCTCTTTGTCAGTTCCAACCTGCATGCATCTGTCCTACCTGTGTACTGCTAGCTCAAGGATATGGTAGGCCAAGGCTCACACTCCTATTCTTTCATACCTACTGGATGGTTTCTAAGTATTATTGCTTGGGCTCCAGTACCTCCCACTCACGCGTTTCCTGAATTCATTCTCAGGGCATCCATATGCGCTGAGCCTCTGGGACAACTTTACTAATTCTCTGTTGATGAGCTGGTCAGGGTGTGCACCTAGAGGATCTGATCACACCCCTACCAAAACCTGTCAGTGTGTGGGTCTTGTTACAGCAGGTGTTACAGTGGGTCGTTGCGAGGACAAACCCAGCAGCACACAGAGAGTTGGAAAATCAAGGTTTATTCTCAAGCGGGCTCAGAGGGCACCTGCCACCAAATCTGAGCCCCATCTACCAAGTTTCTTCCACTTTTTTAGGATACCGTGGTCTGAGGAGTCGAGTCTCAGGTAGCTGATGCAATAGGTAAGCATGATTGGAGAATACAGCTATTAGGTTAGTATTATGTTGAAGAGGGTCTTCCTTATCAGTGTCAGTGTGCTCCATTAGCCCGGGCAATGCATTGGGAAAGCCAGACCCAGAGAACATACTGTTCCACAGGTGTGACCCAAGTATATTGCCGGAGGCGAGACACCTGGTCAGGCCACAGCAGGCCGGGGAACCTGGGAAGTTTGGAATGTTCCACAACTCTGTAATGCATGAGCTATAGAGACCCGTGTCCCCCAGCTCCAGAGAGTGGCGGCCACGTTGCCTTACGGATCCCCAGTGGATGCCGCCACGGTCTGTGCAATGGGAGATGCATGGCATGCCATCCTGTGGGGCCTGTGACACAGACTTTCTTTGACAGTGGGGAAAGGAATCACAGAGAACTTGAGAGGCCGTGCACCGTGTTACCATTTATTATTTTGTTCTAGTACCCGGGAATCAGAATATTTATCCTATCTCTAAGACAGTGCCCTTGACAGTATGGCCCTGGCTCCTCCTCTTTTCGGCTGGGCCTAGACAGTATGGCCCTGGCTCCTCCTCTTTTCGGCTGGGCCTAGGTCTTCCAGATGGACCATTAGGTCCCTATTTCCCAGTGGCCCTGACTGCCAGGACAGTGTCCCTTTTAATCCCCCAATGTTGCCCCTGTACCAGCAGAAAAGATCCAGCGGCAAATCCCCTGTGGTAGTTTCAGCTCCAGGTTCCAAACATGGCGGCCACCGCGGACTGGAACCAGGGACTCCCGAGCCAGGCTGGACTGGCAGCCAGGGTCTCCTTGGTAGCCAAGCCTGGCTCCTTCTCTCTCTCATTGAATCTGGAGTAACCCACTGGGGTCCGCAGGTGCAGCCCCACAATTCGCTCATTTCCCCAAACTTTCACCTTCTCCTCTCAGAGGCCTCCCATCAGTGTACACAGAGACTAGCCGGAAGCCATACTCAAACACTTTCCACTTGGTGGCACTGTGGCTCCAGAAATGCCCACAACTTGGCCTCCCAGGCCTCTCCCTCCACCCTTTATAGGTGAAAAAATGACAAAGAATGCTCAAAAGGCATTCAAGCCCTAACTGAGGGATTCATTGTTTTCTGGTGTTGACAGAGTATGTGTGTCTATTTTTCAGGCTCTAGGTGTGCAATATAAATGTCTGTGTTAAAATATTCATCCAAAGGTGTAGATGTATCGATTTATCCATCAATACAAATATATCATACCCTCGGAAGTTGTGAGCCAGAGTTTACTATGATGAGGTGCCTAGTTTTCTGGTCACACCTGTGGATATTAATGGTTCCTCCTGAGCAGGCTGGTTGCTCTTTAGGGAATATTGACTCATAGCCTGACATGGGCTGAGTATCTGGATTTCCCCTCTTATGCTGCAGTCCTTACCTGCATTCTGTCCTCAGAGAGCCAGGGCTATCCCCAAGGAGCCAAGCTAAGCACAGTCCAGGAGCAAACTGCTTTAAGAGCAGTCTAGAATACGAGTAGTAGTAGGCCACTGTGGGTCAAGCCAGAATTGACAATGGCCATGGTGAGGGGATGAGACTGGAAGGATGTAGCCCTGGGTCACCTGCAGGGACTCAGGTAGTCACTGCTCATTGAGTAGCCCAGATTGGGTTCCCAGGCTCAGGAGTGGAACTCAGTCGTTCCACTCAAGTAGATGACCTCGGAAAGCGCCATTGGTTCTTCAGCCCCTCGTGGCAAACTCTTCATTGCAGTGTGGCTGTGCGGGCCACTCACCCCACACATTCATTCATTTATGCAGTCATTCATGCGTGCATACACACGCCAACTGTCTTCCCTAAATATGTGTACGTTTTTCCCTTTTCCTTGTCGATATTCTTTCTCTCATGACAACCTTGGTAATACCACAGTGAATAGAGTTTTCTCCCAGTTAAAGACACAGCCCTTCGTTTGTATGATACCCAGTCCCCAGTTGTCCATTGACCTTCCACACCTCTTACCATCCCTCCCTCAGCTGAGAAGTAGATGTTATTTTTTTCCTTTGTGTATGCTTCTGCTGTCTTGTGCAAAGCAATGAAAATGTGGGAGTTTGTCTGCTTTTAGCCTGCTCTCTGAATGCACCAGGCTCATATTGAATACCATCTTACACGTTGCTGCTTTCCTAAAACACAGGTCCCCTGGCTTTTGCTCATGTGCGCACACTCAACATACTGCCAAATGCTTTCCATTTTCTCTATAACAATTGCCTAGGGTGATAGCAGCATGATCATTTGTTTACCTAGTCTCTTCATTTTAGACAGTGGTTTTTCTTCTCCTTCTTCCCATCTTCTTTTCTTAGAAAGCGATCTGACCTACGATGTGAGTATTAAGTGTCAGTTCTGACACGGTGAGGATTTGTGACTCACAGGAGCATGGAGTAGTGTCTGTGTCGACTCTGATACCACCTCCTGAGTATATTGAGACGCAGCCGCCCCCTGGAATGATTTTCGCTCATCCCTGGAAAGGCAATGTGGTGGATCTCTGTGCAGCCAGACTGCAGATACCTGCTTCCCGTTCCTTTTCTTGCCAGATGAGCTACCGGTCCTTCCAGACCGTGTTATTCCATTAATATCAGGTGAGTGAAGCAGCCTCAACTGGATATTTTGACATACACTTCTCCATAGTTCCACAGTACAGCTACCAGGAGAGAAGTTGTGTGAGGATAGACGCCCAAAATACACTGGTTCTCACTGTCACTGAACAGAAAGACAAGGGTAAATTCTCCCTTATTTGAAGATACATAGTTCTGTAAAGCTGCTTCTTTATTACATCCCGAAATGATTGTGTGCAATTGCCAAGAAATGAGTAGGGGTGATCTTTAGTGTATAATTTGTGTAGAAGTCAACCATGACCCTAGAGAATTGTCTCTACTGATTCCATGATCCCCTTCTTTTTTGTAGCATCATGGGGATGAGTGCAATTGGAGTCAACACAGTGTCGAGCCAGGATGAAGGATGGGGCCACCTGCAAATACACAGCTAAAGGTAAGGGGGAGACATGGCCCATGGCCACTTCAAAGAAGTCTTGCTGGGCAGTTTGCGTTTTTGCATGGGTTTGGGATAATCCTCTTTTCAATCAGTCCTGACAGAGTAACAGTTAGATATCTATTAGAATAGGCACCCATTTATGGGGGAGAAATGTAAAAAATTCGGCCTTGTCCTTGTCCATAATATGGCCTAACATATGTGATTCCAGAGAAGCACATATACCTCTATGTGTTTTGCACAGCAGGCCTCCAGGTAGGAGCTCTCTGGAGATGGACCTAGGGCTGGCCCAGGGAGAACGAGTATCTTACAGGTGGCACCTTGCTGTGGTATTGTCTGACCTAGGCATGCCTGAATCACCATAGTCTGCCAGAGTAAGAAGGGCCATCTATCCAGGGCTTAGAGTGTGCCTGACTCCTTACTGCCCCCCAGGTACCTCTGGGACACTGGGCGCACTTGACCTGGACATCAAGATGGCCTTGGGCTGAACTGTGAGAGTGCCCAGGTCAGAGTGTCTCCTGGTCTGCAGGGGTAGAATTGGAGCCAGCCGTGTGCCCAGTCTGGATATTGGCCCTCAGGCAGCCCCCAGTGGTCTAGGTAGAGATTCAGTAGATTCGGGTGACTTGCTAGGGGGACTGCAGGTGAACTCTTCCCTTTTGGTCAGGAAGGCAGGTGAAGGGCACCCTGGTGAGGCCAGGCTAAGGGCAGTAGGACCGCTCTTCCTGAAAATGGACAAGAGGCTGCTTTCCGCCATGTTGGAGTCCGATTGGACAGTGGTTGTCGTTTTTTCCTCAGCAAAGGGCGGAGGGAGTGGACCTGGGGTAAGGACAGGAGGCCATTTCTGGTGCTACCCTGCCATAGAGAGGACCTTGTTTGGTGCTCCCACAAAGCGAGGCCTGGGCTTTCCTGGGGAGGCGTGGCTTGGTGGTGCAGTCTGGGTCCAGCTGGGACACTGGACAGGACCCCCGGACAGATCAGAGCTCTCTGGAGGCCTGGGGGAACGGTATCCTGTGGGGGATCAATTAGTGGAAGGACCAGGGATAGGCGGCAGACCGAGGTGGACAGCCAGCCTCCTGGCGTGCCTGTACAGGAAATCGTGGCTGTTGAGCCTGGTGGCAGCCATGTCTGGGCGGGACTAGTAATGGTAAGGTGCCACGAGGATGTTCACCCTTTAAGGGGGAAGAAGATACAAACACTTCTACCTTATCCTTGTCCTTGTCCAGCCTGACACACACAGGTCCACAGAAGCACCCACACCTCTATGTGTTTTGCACAAAAGCCTCCTGTTGGGAGCTCTCCTGACAGGATCTGGGGCCCCCAGGAAGAGAAGCAGGATGAGAACAGGTACCTTAGTGGTGGCTCCTGGCTCTGGTCCCATCTTACCTAGCCTGCCTGACTATGGTGGGCTTGCAGAGGGAGTAGAGCCCGGTGCTCATGCCTGCTCTGCAGGTCTTACACTTTCTTCTGACTACTTGGACAGGTGCAGGTGAGATGGCTCCTCCTCAAAATGGGCAAGAGGGCGCTGACACCATGTTGGAGCCTCATTGGACAGTGGTTGGCGTTTTTTCCTCAGCAAAGGGCGGAGGGAGTGGACTGGGGGAAGGGTAGGTGGGCATTTGAGGTGCAACAGTGCCATCCAGAGGATCTTCTTTGGCTCTCCCATGAAGGGAGGCCTGGTATTTTCTGGGGAGCAATGGCTAGAGATTGCAGTGGGGGTCCAGCAGGGATAGGGGACAGGACCCCCGGACATATCAGAGCTCTCTGGAGGCCTTTGGGAAAGGTGGCGAGTCGGGCCGTGGAAGCACCAGACACAGGCAGCACGGTGGGTGTGCAGCCAGCTACCTTGCGGGTCTGTACAGGAAGTCCTGGCTGCAGATCCTGGTGGCAGCCATGTCTGGGCGGAACTAGCGGAAGCCTTTTTGGGGAACCATGCTTCAAGGCTATGGGCACTTTGTCTTCTGCCCCTCTGCCTGCTGTCATACTCGTGCCAAGTTGTCACTGAGTGCATTCTTACAGAAGACGGTTACCGTTTGAAGTCTCATTGCCAAGGGAGCAATTGCCTGAGCCTCTGCAGACTTCTCCTTCCTCATTTACCTTGCCTAAAATTCATGAGAGCCTCAAGGCAGTGACCAAGAACATGCCTTATTTCCTAGGTGGTCTCAACTTTGTGCTTGCTCAGGGAGTGTGTAACCTACAAGGTATAGTGACCCTGTATAAATGTCATCACTGTTGGGTTAAGTAATGGTCTCCCCCTTCTCTCGTCTTTTTTTTTCTCCCTGTTGCTCTATGCATAATCCCCTTCCTTCTTCAATTTCTGTGATTCACCCCCATCAGTCAGACCTGCAAAGGCCAGAAATGCTGTGAAATGCTTCTGGGCACACAGGACTTTCTCATGGGCCTT
>CAUYRT010074344.1:0-22587 GCA_963574885.1 Lepilemur ruficaudatus | reverse complement strand
AATTAATTTCTTTCTATTTATAGTAGAGACGGGGTCTCGCTCTTGCTCAGGCTGGTCTTGAACTCCTGACCTTGAGCTATCCACCCGCCTCAGCCTCCCAGAGTGCTAGGATTACAGGCGTGAGCCACCGCGCCCGGCCGGAAACTCCTGGTTTTTTATTAATAGCTCAACCCTCGTACAGCACTTGAAATACGAGCTGGTTGTAGGAAACCTCGGGGCCTATGAAATCTTCCTCCTTAGAAATAGACTCCTAATTTATAGAGTTGGGAGTCCACCCGAGAGGAAGGGCTGGATTTATTGCTGGTAAAATATGAAGGACGTAACGTGATACCTCTTCAAGTCTCCTTATATATTTTCACTGGCCAGGCAATAATTGCCTCCAGAGGAGAGGCCCCGACGGGTCAGGGGAAGAATTCCACCGCCTGCCATCTAGGACGCAGGTCTGGGGCCCGGCACGGCAGCAGGACAGAACGGGGCCCCCAGGAAAAAATCACAGGTGGCTCCACCCAAGACCAAGGGGCTTCAAATAAGGAAGACACAGAGACAGACAGAAGGCGGGAGCCAGGTGGAATGAGCCAGGGACATCCTCAAACAAACCCAGGAACCCTGCTCTAGTTCCCAAGGGCGCTGAAATCACACCGGAGGACAACTGTGTCCGCACAAGGCTTCCTCCAGGCTCAGGCACAATACGGCCCGGGGTGAGTCACTCTCACCCCAGCCTGGCCTCTTTCCCTTGGGGGCTTTTTGTGGACAGAAAACTGCAGCCAAATTAGGACACTCTAAGGATCCAAAGGCACCAAGCCCGGCTGGCCTGTGGCCAGAAGCATCAGATTTTCTACCTGATTTGGGGTGATTCTTAAATCATGCCCTCCTCATTTTCTACATACGCCCAGTGGCTTATACAGACGACCTCCACATGGTGTCTGGGTGATGTCACAGCTGTGTTGGAGGAAGGGATTCTATTCTCCTGACCAGCAGTTGAGGAGAAAGAGGCATGATCCCACAGCACCAGGAAGACTCCCAGTCGCCAAATACTCACACAAGTAAATGCAAAGGGACAAGTGTGGGGGCCAGAGAGAGACACGCACACCACGTGGTGTGCATGCCCCTGCCCTCCCGACAAGCACGAGCCACTGGGCCAAAGAGAGGCAAGCTCCTGAAGGAAGCAGTGACATGCAGATGCCCAGGAAGCGGACGGGAGCGGCGGCCCAAGAGCAGAAGCTTGTGGCAAGATTGGCCTCATGAGAGAGGCAAAGGCTGGACTGGGAGGGCTGTGTTCCAGTTGAGGACCTGGTCCTGTTCTCGGGGGAGGGGGAGCACTAAAGCCACTGAAGGGTTTTCAGCAGGGCAGCGCATGATGGAGCTCTGGAAAAGACCACACGGCCAGACACAGTACAGCAAGGGGACCGTGAGTTAGCAGGAGCCAACGCAGGGGAGGCGTCTAGGCTAGTCTGCGAGGCAGGGGAGAAGTGCTACAGGTCCAATCAAGATGCTTGCCGTGGATAAGGGTGGGTGCATCTGAGAACACCCGCAGACAAATCAGCCAGCACAGACTGCACCAGGTGACATTGTTGCCATGGGTGACATCCTAATATGATGGGGCAAATGAACAAGATGTGACTTAGAGCTCAAGATTCGTATTCTGTTTTTATTGCATCAAGACTGAGGTGCCATCTACGTGGGACCTTCAAGAAGACAGTCGACTATGTGTTTCTGGAGCTGAGAAGAAAGTTCTAGAAAGAGATTTCAACGTCTGTGTTAGCTGCACACAGGAGTTCGCTGATTCCTGGGTCCCGAATAAGGTAGTAGGAGGAGAGCCCCATGTGAAAAGGGAGGTGGCCCGGGACTGAGCCACAAGTTGCCCACTGTGGCCCATGAGCCAGGGAGGAAACAGGAGAAAGCCACCACCCAGAGGCCATGAATCAATCACAATTGATTGGAGCTAGGCTCAGGGGAGACCACGGTGTCATGAAAGGGGGAAGAAATGGAGCTAGGAATTCCACTCACTGGGTAACGCAACAGTCTCATAAGAAATAAGGAGGTGCAGGGCGAGGCCACCGCTGATGGTCAGCAGGTGGGTAACGATCAAGCCGTGGTCCCTGGGCTCAGAGGAACTCAATTAAGGGCTGGCTCCACAGAGACGGAAAAGAGAACAGCCAGACTCCCTGGTTAAATGGGTGTCTGCGTGGTGAAGGCACAAACAGCTAAGAGATTAACGGGAAGGAGAAGCAGGTCCCATGTCCCCATCAGGGCTGCACAGCTAGGGATTCTGTGTTGGGCACTGTGACCCGTGGCAGTTTTTCAGGTTCTGGCAGCACACCATGTGGAGATGTCTGTCACCCAATGTAGCTTGTAGACCTGGCGCCCAGGAGGAGTCAGGACACGTGGGTGTGGGGTCTCCAGCAGGGTCTGCGGAAGCCACCCGAGGACGTGTGTCAGAGGCACAAGGTGCCATGGGAGGGTAGAGACCAGGAGGAGAGGAAGGTGGGTGGCAGGAGTCGCCAGGGCAGACAGGAGGAACGCAACCCCTGCAGAGAGGGGCAAAGCATCTGTGCCAGGTGAGGCTCCGAGGGCCCCTAAGTTTGGAGGGGCACAGCGTCCGCACATCTGTAGGAGCAGGAGCCGAACAGAAAGGGCTGGGGACAGAAGAGGGAGGCCGGAGGGGAACGCTGGTACACCCGCATCTGAGGACGTGGAAAATGAACAGCTTCAGGGCTCAGGCAGGCCCAGAAGGGAATTTTGCAGTTGTCTGTTTCATTCTGTAGTGTGTGTGTGTGTGTGTGTGTGTGTGTGTGTGTGTTTCCCCACCTTATTGAAGTGTAATTGACAAATACAAATTGAATACAGTTAAGGAGTACAGGTGATGATTTGCTATGCACTGCCTGTGAGGTGATTACCATGATCAAGCTAACACACACATCCACCTCACGTTTCTTTGTGTGGTGAGGACACTTGAGATCTAGTCTCTTGGCAGATTTCAAGTATACTGTACATCATCATCAACTGCAGTCACCACACTGTGCGTTAAGTCTCCAGAACTTATTCATCTAATAGCTGAAAGCACAGTCGTGTTTTTCAGTAATGCAGACTTGGACATAAAGTGGAAATGGACAATAAACGTGGAAAAGAGAAGCAGATCAGTGGCAGGAGCTAACCGACATGCTAATTAAGTCATTGAAACATTGTCCATCTCTCATGGTAGTGAATGCAAACAGTTTATCCAGACACACCATTTGGGAATTTAAATAGGGCCACATGTCACAGGACAGCATTCTGTCTTTGGCTCCGCCATGGCGCTGTGGTGGATCTCCTCGTGGCGGGCACGGCGGGTGCATTCTCCAGTCTCCCCGCTGCCCTGTGGAGTCAGCGTTCCCTCCACCTGGGCTGCAGTTGAGCTGGGGTCAGACACGGAACCTCTGTGCCCTGAAGATGCTGCAGGGTCCCCGGGACTCCAGGAAGCTGACGCAGGACCTGCTTTCTGTGCAGGGCAGGAGGACAAGCTCAGTGGCCGCTCTGTGATGTCTCAGAGATTGCCTCTTATGTCACAAAGGGAAAACAGACCAAGGGAGCTACATTCAAGGTCCAGAAATGAAGCCAAGTGGGCACCATGATTCAGCACGCTGAGTCAAGGGACTTGCCCACACACACAGCAGAGCCAGGATTCCATCCAGGCTGTCAGACCCCAAACTCAGACCCCACCTGCTTCACTCTTCTACCTCTCTAAGCCCATCATACCTGTAACCAGAAAGGCTGAGCACCCTCCCACCCCACATCAGAGGTGGTGGAGAAAGTTCACCGAGAGCGGGGGCAATGGCACCACATGAACACCTGGCACAGCCTCGGCACAGTCCTGTCTGTGTGAACCATGTAACATCAGCACATACCACCCGGCCCTGAAGTGGGCAAAGGTGTGCCAGGGCTCCTGGTCATCAGAGTGAGGGTGGGAGGGCAAGGCCACGCTGGCCCTGCTGGGTCCACGGCGTGCCTCCATCCAGCCTGAGCCGAGGAAACCTACACAACCTTCCCGGCCTCCATTTGTGCACTGGGACTGGGGAGGGCAGAGAGAATGAGCTGTGTAGTCCTCTCTGGCTCTGCGGGCTCTGAATCCAAGTTGTTGAGTAACAGTAAGCTCCAGGTAGCATTATTCATGCTACGATTGTAAGTGTTCTTAGAGTCTCAGCTGTTTACAAGCAAACCATTAAAATAAGTACTAGTTCATCAAACCAGACTACATGAAAAAAAATACATAGAACAAGCATGAGCACCATACTATCCGGCTCCAAATTAGCCAGAATTTCAAAGGAGGGGGTGAGGGAACAATCCCAAACAACCAGCTCTGAGTCCGAGGCCACACCTGTGAATAGGAATGAGGACCCCCAGATAATGCAGTGAAAGTGTTCTGTTGGCCACTGAGGGAACCACTTCACCTGTCCCAAAAGTACGTCACTGCCACGGGCCCCAGGGTTGCTCTTCACGACACTGAATAGGCCAGTGGACAGGTTCTCCTTCTTACTCAGGGTTGGCTTATTTCCAGGCCTCCAGTTTTTTTAGGCAAAAACAATGACAATTTTCTGTCCATTGTCATTTCCTAAGAACACTTACAAGACAAAGTCTAAACCGCAGTAAACAGCCTGGGAGCCAAAGATCTCTGGCTCCAGCAAGCGTGTGAGGCATGATTCATCTGGCAAAAATTCTCTTTCTAAAGAGGGAAAGCAGGTTAAACAAGGGCCTGTACAAAGTTGTCTTCCTGTGGCAAACAAAAGCCTCAGCCAGCTCAGCCCCACAGGCCAGAGCTCCTGAACCAAGCCACGTGTGGCTTACACGCAACTCTCCAGGTAGGAACTTTGGGGATGACATGGTGATGGTGATAGTGGTGATAGTAATGGTAGTGATGGTGGTGATGATGGTGGTGGTGATGGTGGTCATTGTGGTGATGGTGGTGATGGTTATGGTGGTGATGGTGATGATGGTGGTGATGGTGGTGATGGTGGTGATGGTAGTGATGGTGGTGATGGTGATAGTGATGGAGGTGATTATGGTGGTGATGGTGGCATTGGTGATGGTGATGATGGCTATGGTGATGATGGTGGTGATGGTGATGGTGGTGATGGTGGTGATAGTGATGGTGGTGACAGTAGTGATGGTGATGGTGGTGATGGTAGTGACCATGATGATGGTGATGGTGGTGATAGTAGTGACCGTGATGATGATGATGGTGATGGTGGTGATGGCAGCGATGGTGATGGTAGTGATCGTGATGATGGTGACGGTGGTGATGGTAATGATGATGGATGGTGGTTATGGTGGTGATGGTGGTGGTGGTGATGGTGGTGGTGACATAGTGCTCCTCTGGAAATGCTCAAACATCCCAGCAGAGTCTTCTCTGGGAAGCAATACTGTCCTGGTAAAGTGAGTCATAAGGCCTTCTAGTGCCCATACAGCTGGAGAAGCAGGGGAAGGCACCCTTAAGGATGAATGAAGTGCAATGAGCCCCAGAGAGATCTAACACAGAGATCATGGCCTGATGAAGACCCTGGGTTGGGGGGGAAGGCCCACCTGGAGGATACGGAAGGAGGCAGTGGGGGAGCAGGAGAGCACCATGATTTGGACACCCAGGGCAGCAAAGTTGGGGGGCAGTGGATCTCCTGACTCAGCAATTACACTCAAGGCCAGGATCAGTGCTGAGCAAATAGTTTACTGGGAAGGTGGGGTCTGAAGAAGCTGTCATGTCCTGCCTGACCTTGGCAGCCAGGCCCCCTGCCCCAGCCATCCCACCTAAAATCGCAATCCACATCCTTCCCAGGGTACAATGAACCTCTCAGTCTGTGCTATGCTTTCTTTGCCATGGTTTGTATCACTTTCCAACTTGCTCTATAATTTGTGGGTTATGTCAGTTATTTGGGGGCTGCCCTCCACCCTACCCCCCAGTTAGAATATGCTTCAGCTCCAGGACGGCAGGGAACTTTTCCTGTTCTTTGACCTACCCCAAGTACCTAGAACAGTGCCTGGCACACAGTAGGTTTTCACAGTATTTGTCAAATGCAGAAGCAAATGAGTGGCAGCTAAAGAGAAGCCTGGCGGCTTGGATCGAGCTGGCCGGGCTGTGGTCTGCACCATCCACTGCACCATTATTGGCTGGGTTATCCGTGCAGTTTTTCCTGCAGAGACAGACGCAGCCCCTCTGTCCAGACATGGCGCTCCCTTTGCCGCTGATTGGAACCAGATGGAATCTTGCGTATAACATGGCTGAACACTGATTTCAGTAATGTAAATGAATTACCAAAATGCAGTCATTATAATCTATCTTCATCTTAGTGACACACTTGGCAAGTTGTTATAAAGCAGGACTTAAAAAGTGAATGTGAATTTACAGATCTCTTAACTCTGTCCACAGGAGCCAAACCTGGCAGAGTTGTCATCTCTGTTGAGCTATTACAACTGAACAATGAGCTCTTCTACCCACAGATTTACTCTTAATACACAGCAACCCAGCTATGGAGCTGTCTGATAATTCATCCTAGGACATCAGATTTGGAGAGACCTTTAAGGTCATCTAAACGAATTCAATCTGCTTGAAACCAACACCAGTAAATCACCACTACTACTCTCCCGAGCCTGTGCCAAAGCCCAGCTCCCAGAACTCATGCCACTCAAACAACAGGCCCACACACAAAATGGGTTAGCCACTCCTCCAAGCTGAGTCAGCCTAGTCCAGGCATAGCAAGTAACTTGCAGAACCAACACTCCAACTAAAGTGTGTCTAACTCAAGCCCAGTGCTTCTAACCATCAAGCATGATGACTCTGAATTCTGGAGGAAATTATCAACAGAAATGTAGGAGGTTGGTGGCTCCTAGGTCCACAACACCTGAACTCACCAATTAATCTTAATAGCATTAAATGTGAAAAGGCCAGACCATTATTACTTCCCCATGTGATGCAACAGGCAATACATAGTATTCATATAAAGTATTCTTGCCAAAAAAAAAAAAATCTGAGTTTAATCAAGCCCTGGATATGACCATAAGTTCGCAGAAAGCATGGAAGACAAAAAAAAAAATCTTCAATGAGAGGGCAGTCAGCTAAATCCAGACGACAGCACACTCTACAGAACAGTGACCCATGATAGTTTCTTCTACAAGTAAATTCATAAAAAAGAGAGGGAGAAGTATCACAGATTAAAAGAGACCTAAGAGACACATCACCCAAGTGCAAACCTTTTCTGCATCCTGAATTCTGCAAAGCACCTGCAAGAGGACAATTTTTATGTGAATTTTTACATGGACACCTACTGGGGAATTAATGGTTGTTGTATTAGTGTAAAAATAATACAATTATTGTGTTTGTAAAAAGTAATTTTCAGTGATAGATATATACTGAAGTATTTATGGGTGAAATGTAGTATCTAGAATTTGCTTCAAAATACTCCAGGAAAAAGAGTAAGGGGTAGACGAAATAGGAATGGCTAAGCACTGATAATTATTGCTGCTAGGAGAGGAATAAGTAAGGTTTTATTACACTACTTGTTTTACTTCTGAGTATATTTGATATTTTTCATAATAAAGTTAAATTTAAAGAGAAGACACCCGGGAATAGAATCTTAAACCCAAAAGTAGCACCCAACTTGATGTGGAAATAGTCAAGCTCTGCCCTTGGAAAGCCTTCCCGGCATGCGAGGCGAAGTTCCCAACGCAGAGAAAACTGCAGAGCGTTCACCATGCGAGAGGCCCCGCAGTACGCCACAGAAACCCCGAAGGAAGATGACTAAGAGCTAGAACCATGTAGAATTTAAGACAAGATGTGTGTTTAAAACTATTAGCAAAACATTTAAATGCACATAATGAACTTGGAAAATATTTGTAAAGTACATGTCAGAAAAATCTTAACATTAGCTTTAAATTTTAAATTGTGCAAGTCTATAAGAAAAAAATAGAACATTCCCTCCGAACAGGCAAAAGATATGAGCAGAAAGTTTGGTAGGAAAAGGAAAGACAGGTACACAGATGGCCTGTATGTACAAGGGGAAAAACAAGAGGACACTTGTAATAAAATCAGCAGATACTATATTTAAAAAGCACACCCAGGTCTACACTTCATTGGCAAGATTAGCGCCTTACTGAACACGCACAAGTCCTCCTGTGGGTGATAGTTCAGGGGAAGAGTTCTTCCACTACACTGCTGAGGTGTGGAAAGTGGCTCATACTTCCTATTTATATGTAGCAAAAACTGCAGTAATGCTCTTTTCCCTTTGCAATTTCTCTTGCAGATGTTTATTCATGAAAAGTACAACATAGAAATGTTGTCTTCCCTACAGCAGTAAGTGCAGGCAAAGTTTCCTCGAGTGCCGTGTAAAAATGGTCAGTGTATGCTTCAAAACTGTGAGCCTTGACCTTGAAGGCAGAGGCCTGAACACTGGTGCTGGCCCCACTCTTAGGACTCGATTTCCTTCTCATCCTATGGGCTAGAAGTTTGCACTTAAGTCTATAGCAATCGAAAAACTGGAATAGATCTAGAAGACAAAGTGTTTATTTTTGCCAGTATGTGTAAGTCACCTATGTATAATGGCATTCTTCATTGAATATCATTTTGTGCATAACAGTAAAATAATATTAATAAAAATAATAGTTTTCTTCAGTCACATCACCTCTTGAGTCTGAGAATCTTAATCTGCACAGTGAACACACAGGGATAGTTTTAGAAAATACGTCCATTGGCCAACACTTCGAGTTCTAGTCCAAAATGGAAAGTGCCCCCTTGTGTGATCCAAGATGTAAAGGTAGAGCCAGGACCCCTAAAGTGTATTCTTGGATTTCCCAGAAGGTTGGTTCTCCTCAAGCCTTAGCCTGGTGCAGGATTGACCTTGTGGGTTAAGATGAGAGGGAAATGACCAACAGTTGAGAGCCTGTGAACTGAAGGGTGCTGCCCACAGCCTACCTCCTTCTGCATTTGCCCTGAGGACAGTGCAGTAGGCATTTGCCCGAGTCTCCTGCTCTAGGACAATGGGGCTGTCTGGAGTGCAGTCTGGATGAAGAAGAAAGCCACGCTGTGCCTGGGAAACCACAGCCTGCAGACCCAACACTCCTGATCCCTGGAGGAGCAGAACCATGGCACAAAGCCCTCACTGTGCAGCCCGTCTGTAAGGCCAGTGACACATGTGTGAAATATACTCAGGAGGAGGAATGGTAAACAAAATGAGCAAGACTATGAGCTGATTCCAACAGTGAATTTTGAGGACACACTTTGGCTTTATCCAGATTAAAATCTGAACGGAATGCTGCAGGATTTTCGGTAACATGAGGCATCGATTGGTCACCAGGAGAGTAAATACTGATGTTGACTTTCATTATGGCAACAAAGATGTCTGTCCCCCACCCCCCACCCCACCTCATTGCTCATACTTAGAAAACCTGGCATTAAAAAAAGGCAGACCAAAGAAGAAATAGAATGCAACAGTCAGAGAGAAGGGCGTGGCAATAAAACCTTGGTCCAGTCCTGGGCCTGGCACTCAGGACGCCTGCGATCTGGCACAGAGAGTGTGTCAGGACCTGCTAACACATCAGTGAGCATCTGGGTAAAGGAAGCTGTCAGTCCAGAGAGCTGGGCTGCTTACTGGGTCACTGGGGACAACGGTCTTGCTCACCTTTGTGCACCTGGATTGCCCTTCCAGGGTAATAAATGCCTAATGCAGTGTTGAAGCTTTTTTAAAATTTTCAATTCACAGGCCCATTTTTTAAAATATGCTCATTACTGGTTAGTGCACACAACTGATTTTGTTAATATATGTGTGGATCTATGTCTAAAGAGCTAAGAGTTAGCATTAAACTCATAACTACTAAATTAACAAATGGGCATATATATGACATAAAGTCTTTTTTAAATATAGGAATATGTCATGCTTAAACCCCTACTTGTTTACTGAGCACAATTCTATGCAAAAAGAATATAAGAAAATAGCTGACAATTAATATTGGAATAAAATATGGTAAACCTGTGCCAATGAACAGAGCAATATCCAAACCTATTTTCCAGAACGAATGTGACAATCACTCTGCAAGTTTCAGGCAAGAAAAAAAATATCAGGCAAGAAAATTTCAGGCAAGAAAAAAATAAATATATATGATATTTTTATCATATATATGTATACATATATTTATACACACACATATTTATATATTATATATATAAAGATTGTTTCCAGAGAAACTTTTTGGAAAAGTGATCCTCACATGAGCACAACGCTTGTGTGTGCTGCCTGATTTGACTCCTGAGTCTCTGCCATCACATTGGAGCTTCTTGGGTTTTGCTCTCATGGAACAGAAAAGCCCTTAATTATTAAATGTGTGCATAATAAAATGAAAACAGCACAATTCAATTATTTTCCTTCAAACCAATGGCCATGTTTCTCAATTTCTGTCAAAGTTATTTTAACAAAAACTTTTCTATCAAGTCATCTACAAAGAATTGAAATGATTCCTTCAATGTTTGTTTTCCAAAATCCCTGCTCTGTTTTCTCTTTGAAATTCAAAATTACCAATATACTATACTGCAAATATATAGTGCCTTTTCCCAGAAAGCTTGAGTGGCCAAGTAGAAGCATTTCCCTTTGGATCCAGGAAATGGTATTTTATGATTAAATTAGTTTGAGCATCTCAGCTCTGTGTGTTTTCTATTGCAGAGCTGTGATTTCCTAGCAGATGGCCTCGACATTTTTATGCTGAAGCAAGCTTTACTTTTCCAACCTCAGTTAAAATCTTTAAAATGTTTGCTTTGGAAGGAATTGCTACACAATGGGAAAAGAACCATATGCAATACCTTATCATTTAGGGAAAATATTCCATAAAAACTGGATTTCATTATGCCAGTTTTGTGTACCCCAGCTGCAGGTTCGGTTACTACACACATCGTAAGGGCACCTCAAGTGTCTGCTTTTCGTTACCCTCCCTGAGCAGCCCGGCCCTCTGAACCCCAGCCCCTGCATCTGTGTGCATACATGCTGTGATTCATTACAATAACAGGAATTTGCTGCTGTTATGATTGAGATAAATCAGCTTTGTGGTCTGGGCCGCCGTTTTGATAGCCTTGGCTCCACCTCAAATTTGCTGCCTGGTCTTAAGTCATCTGCAATACAGTCTGGCCAAAGAAGCAAACACACAGATGCTATATTTCTTAGGAATTACAAAAAAATAATAATTACTGTGGTCCTGGAATTTAACTACTAATATCGTCTCCTCCATTATCTCATTTAATCCTCACAACAACATCCTTAGGGGTTAAATCCTTTTCTTATCTCTCTTAGATATAATAAGGGGTTGCTGTCTTCAGTCCAGCAACTTGCCCACAGCAAGCTGGGGTCACGCTGATATACAGCTCAGCCTGACCTCAGAGTCCTGGCTCTGAGCAGCTGTTATGTTATGCTGCCCCCAGCCATGCGGGCTCCAGGGTGAGGGCCGGAGACCCCCACCATTTATCGTGTGTCTTGAAGCGGGAAGAAACAGGCTCTGTCAAGCACACTTTCCCCAACCTGACCACCTGTCCATACCTTGGACCAGGCCCATTACTGGCCACGGGATAGACTGGTCTCTGCAAAGCTGAGGGCCATGGAATAGACTGGTCTCTCTATAAAGCTGAGAGGAGGCAGCAACTCAGAGGTTTCTACCTGGTCACCTCCCTCTAGTGATGGTGTCTGTGACTTCTCTCCTCTCTTCTACTTTTGTAGTTGGTTCAACTACAAAGAATTTTAATATTTTCCTCTCTGTAAGATATACTAAAAAAATTATTGTTTATCTGATGTTCAAATTTAACTGGGCATCCTGAACTTCTATTTGCTCACTGTGGTCACCCTAACTAGGTGCTAACCAATGAAGAATGCCGCTGGACTCCTTAAATAACAGGAAACAGTCACAACCGTGGAGGGTCTGGACGCTGCTGCTCTCACCCTCCTCCCAGGTGCGCTCTTCCTTGGCACCCGGCAGCATGTCTAGCCCGTCACCCCGCTCACGTGACCTGAGACTGTGCCCGGCTCTTTGCTGCCATTGGTCTCAGCTCAGATGTCCCCTCTTCATGAGGCTTCCCCGGACCACCCTGGCTTCCCTACCCTACACTTTTATTTATGGTCTCCCAGGCCTAACTCCAGTTATCCAACATGTGTGTTTGGCTGTGCACTGTCCCACCTGATCACAAAGCAGGGATCCAGGCTGCCTTGGACATGGGCAACCCCGCTAGCACACAGCTGGCTTCCTGTTAGCGACTGGATGGATCCTCCAGGGAAGTCAGAACCTCCCTTGATACACTAATGAGGCAATGTGCCGATGGTCCTACCAACTGGCCCTTATGTGTGCGAAATGCCTCTGGCCACATCAAGGACCGTCTTGGACAGCACACTAACTCTGCACATCACCCATCCTTGTGACTCTGGGGCCATGTAGCACCGCCCCTCTGCCACTTACCTCAGTTGTCTTGCAGTTGTTTTGTATATACGTTATCTCCTGGGCCAGACACAGTTCACGGCACATAGAGACCACTTCCCGGGGCCCCTAGGCCTGTGGAGTGAGCTAGCTCCACGGTGGCAGGCTGTGTGTACTAGTGTATGCGCATTCAGATGCACCCTGGAGACTCTGCCTAGGCCAGGCTTCCTGGAATGAGGTCACGGCAGGTGGGGGGGCCTCAGCAGACACTGCACAGACAGTGTCGACACAGCCAGTCTGGACGGAGCGCTCATTCTTGCAAGGCTTGGATGCCATGAGCCGGCTGGGAGAGCAAGAAGCCAGAGCTGGAGCTGTAGTTCCCACCCAAGGTGAGGCCCAGAGTTGACAAGGGACAGAAGAATAATCGTTCTCCAACTATTCTCTGATATTCTGCTTGTTTTGTGTTCCTCTAAGAGAATGAACTAGAGCAAAAGGGAGAAAGACTCAGAGAAAAGGAATGGCCAAAATAGTCTAAGCACGACACTTTCAGCAGCCTAAACTCCCCGGCAGTGGCATGGGCTTCCCTTGGGGAAGATGCGTGTCCTTTTCCTGGACGTGGTCAGCACGAGTTGGGCTGCCTCCCCGCGAGAAGGCTGTGGAGGAAACTCAGACACGCCTGACACGGCACTCCGGTCTCTCGTGTCCCAGGGTTCTCCAACAGGAGAACAGTAAGAGATATAAGACATCTCTATATAGAGATGCAGATAAAGAGATTTATAATGGGAACTGGCCATGTGGTTATGGAAGCTGGGAAGTCCACAGTCTGCCATGTGCAAGCCGGAGCCCCAGGAGAGCCGCCCAGTCCGAATCAAGGGAGCCAATGCTGTAGATCCAAGTCCAAGTCTGAAGGCCTGAGAACCAGGAGTGCTGATGTGTGGGGGCAGAGAAGAAGGCTGTCCCAGCTCAAGAAGAGCAAGAGAGAATTTACCCTTCCTCTGCTTTTTTGTTCTATGTAAGCCCTAATGGGTTGGATGGTGGCCGTCCACATGGGTGAGGACAGATCTTCTTTATTCACTCTGCTGATCCAAATGTCAATCTCTTCTGGAAACTCCCTCGCAGACACACCCAGGATTAATGTTTTACCAGTTATCTGGACATACCTTAGTCCAGTCAAGTTGACACGTAAAATCAACCATCGCAGCCTCATAAGGACATACGATGTGGTTCCCTTAACATTTATCAATTAACTTGCAAAAGAGGGAGGAGTGTGGATCCTTAGTCTTTCTGGGTATCAAAATCTTTACTCACTGACACTATCCCTAGTGAGAAAACAGCTTCCAGTAATCTGTCCCCTCCTCTGACTCAATTTCTTGCCCTTGTCTGCTCTGCCCTTGCCTTCTGACGTCTCTTTAGTGGGACCCCGTTACCTTACAGCTCATATCCACACGATGGGAAAATACTCAGGAGCGGAAGAAGGGGACAGAACTCGTTTCTGCATAGTTCTCCCCAGAGGCAGCAGGGGCTCGTCACATGCCGATCTGTGGTCGAATTCCATTCCAGTGACACATGTTTGAAAGGACGTGTTCTTTTAGCACAATAAAACTGAATCTCATCTCACATCTGGAGCTAAGTAGGAAAATTACCTTAATTAAGCACAGCAGAATTCAGATTCATTGCTCAGCACATGGACTGCTCTTCGTCTCTGAGGACCAAACCTGATATTCCGGAAAAGCCATTTTCCACTGGTGCCTGTGCACTCGTCCACCTATGGCCTTCAGATGCATGGACTCAAGGAGAAGAAACATGTCCCCTAAATTTCAATGTGGTAGAGAGATTTACAGTTTAATAAAAAACACAAGGCCAATACAACTGGTTAAAAAGCGAACACAAAGTCAAATAGCTGTTTAGGCTCACGTCCTTCCTAGCAAGTGGACTGTCGCTCCTCCTCCCTGCCCCCTGGAATCAGGCGGTTCCTTTGTTCTAAATACACTTGTTTGTGCGTTGGTATCCTGGTGGCTGTTTCTCGCTCCGGGTAGTAAAAACCACTGACTGTGGGAAAGTGATTAGAGAAATAAGGTAATAGATCGACGGTACATAAAACCGAAGCCCTGAGAAATGGATTGTTGTCTCAGCAAATAGGTCCAAGGTGGAAAAGGGGAAACACAGAGTGCCGGGAGCAGAGTCAGTGGCCCGGCTGTGCGACAAGCTCCAGGCGGCGCGGAGGCCGGCCCTTAGCAGGCTCTCGTGTGGGGCCGGATTCCCTGTGAGTCACTTATTGTAGACGGTGCTGATAAAATGCCGGGATTCTCATCGCACGTGCAATAGAATGCCCTTCATGAAGAGACACTTCAAGGATGCAGTGCATCCTCGCTGCACTCGCCGTGACCGTGGCTTTCCTCGGCTGGCTTCCTCTGCTTTCACCTGAACAATCTCAGATTCCCGCCACAACCATCTCTCGTGCTACGACCCACCCCGACTTCTCTTCCCGGCTTGGAGCCCCTTCCCAGTGCCCACTTGGGTGCCCCCAATTGTCTCCCAGACATCGCCAATGGGTCCCACAGGCCTTCAAACTCCACATGCCCCCGACTCAATGCAGCATCTTTTCCCCTAAATGTGTTCTTCCTCCTCTCTTCCCTGTCCTCATCAACCTCACCCATGATCTCAGACAGAAAACTCAGCCAGGGCCATCCTGCTGGCCCCTGAATTGCCACTGCTCCAGAGCTGGGATGTACGCATCAGAGCTGAACACCGCCCAGCAGCGGCCCTGAGTTGCAGGTCCCCCTGCCGCATAGGAGGGCAAGAGCCCCTCACCTGGCTTCTCCTTCTCCCAAGCACAAGCTCGTGCACACAGGAGAGCTCCTTTGCCCTACAGTCCTCTCCCAGGCCAAGCCCAGCTCTGAGAAAGGCCCCTAGCCTGCTCATGCTGAGACCCCAACAGCTCATCAGATCCCTGCTGTCCTCCACTTGTTTGAGTAGCATCAGCTCCTTGCCTCAAGGGACATTCCCATATTTGTCCCAAATAGCCAGTGTCCATCTCCCATGGGTGTCCAGGTCTAGGACTGGCCACATATTCATTTCTTCCCTCCCCAGATCCCACTGAAGTCACTGAAAAAACATGACAATAATAGCAAATGCTTCACAGCATAAAACAGGAAAGACTCTCATCAGAGGACCAGAAACTCTAGGAATTTCTCACTCTGGGTCAAAGGGAAGTGTCCCAGAAGTGTACCAGGCCCCACCAAGGAGACTGAAGCCCCTTGGTAACATCCCCCTGCCCTCATGGAGACTGGAAATGCACCTGCCCCAAGTAACACCCTCCCTGTGCCCCTTTGGGAAGGGTCCTGCCCTCCTGCTGCTCCTCGCCAGCCTCCCTTCCCAGCACCTCCTGGTGCTCTGCCAGGTCCCCACAGCCCCAGGTGGGGTGGGGGAGGTGGCCTGGAGGGGAAACGGAACCCGAGCTCCATGCCGGGTGCACACGCACACCACCGCAGAGTCCCAGCCAGGACCTTCCCTTGAGTGTGGGTCAGACACCCCAATCTGAGGAAAGCCGACTGCCTAAAGGACACACAACAAGCTGGACCAGTGAAATAATTTGCCCGTGAGAAAATACAAGTAAACTTAAATGATTCAGTTAGTGTCCTCGGGGAAAGTCTAAGGCAATCATGTGGACTAACACAGACCCCAGGCTGCTCTGCAGCAGAGCCACCTGAGCACAGGAAATAAAGTGACGTCCCAACGGAAGACGCAGCAGGAAGGCCGAGCAATGTCAGACACTGGAGGATACTGGAGGAAAACATCTAGAAAAATGTCAGGAATGAGACCAAATTTATCAAAGATTACTACCAATGGGAATGGATTAAATTACCCAACCGCAAAACAAAAATTTACAGATGGAGGGAAATCCAAGACTATTTTGTTTGTAAGACTAACAAAAATGACATAAAAACATTAATGCCAGTATTAGAGTTCTCCAGGAAAACAAAACCAACAGGCTACGTATAGATATACATAGATATACAGTTGATCCTTGAACAATACGAGTTTAAACTGCCTGGATCCACTATACACAGACTTTTTCAACCAAAAGAGTATCGAAAATACAGTATTCTTGGGATGGGAAACCCGTGTACATGGAAGGCCGACTTTTAGTATATGTGGGTTCCACGGGTCAGCTTTGGGACTGGAGTTTGTGTGGATTTTGGTATACTCGTGGGTCCTAGAACCACCCCCCAACATACACCAAGGGTTGACTGTAGGTAACCTGAGACTTACTACAGGAATTGGCTCACATGGTTATGGAAGCTGAAAAGTCCCACAGTCCTCCCCCTGCAAGCTGAGAGTGAGAAAAGCCAGCGGTATTGTTCACTCTGATCTGAAGGCCTGAGGAGGGTCGGGCACAGGGCAGAGGCTGATGGTTTAAATCCCAGTCTGGGTCTAAAAGCCTGGGAACAAGGGGCGCCAGTGTCCAAGGACAAGAGATAGATATCTCAGCTCAAGCTAAGACAGCAAATTCGCCTTTCTCTGTATTTTTTTTCTATTCAAGCCCTCAGCAGTTTGGATGATTGGAGATTTGAATCACTCTACTGATTCAACTGCTGATCTCTTCTGGAAGCACCCTCACAGGCACAACCAGCAGTGACGTCCTACCAGCCATCTGGGCATCTTAGTCCAGGCAAGTTGACACGTAAAGTTAGCTATCACAATACCCAATTGTTGCCTGTAATCCTAGCACTCTAGGAGGCCGAGGCCAGCAGATCACTCAAGGTCAGGAGTTCGAAACCAGCCTGAGCAAG
Organism: Lepilemur ruficaudatus; assembly: GCA_963574885.1. Taxonomy (NCBI): domain Eukaryota; kingdom Metazoa; phylum Chordata; class Mammalia; order Primates; family Lepilemuridae; genus Lepilemur; species Lepilemur ruficaudatus. The sequence goes on along the minus strand of CAUYRT010074344.1, from coordinate 5,392 downwards.
AGCAAGACCCTGTCTCTACTAAAATAAAAAGAAATTAATTGGGCAACTAAAAATATATATAAAAAAAATTAGCCAGGCATGGTGGCACATGCCTGTAATCCCAGCTACTCGGAAGGCTGAGGTAGGAGGATTGCTTGAGCCCAGGAGTTTGAGGTTGCTGTGAGCTAGGCTGACACCATGGCACTCTAGCCCAGGCAACAGAGACTCCGTCTTCAAAACAAAACAAAACAAAACAAAAAAAATAGAAATAGGCTAGGTTGGTAGAAATCATGGATATTGAATAAAAACTTATCTAGACAAATAAATAATGTGAAATGAGTTACAAGATATCATTAAATATTGTTATGTACTGAATGTATCCCTCCAAAATTTACATGTTGAAAACTAATCCCCAATGTGATAGTATTAGGAGGTAATTAGATCATGAGGGTGAAGCCCTCATGAATGAGATCAGTGCCTAAGAAGAGACAGGAGAGCGTGCCCTACCTCTGCTATGTAAGGATGCAATGAGAAGGTGGCTATCTGCATACCAGGAAGAAGGCCCTCTCCAGACACTACTTCTTGATCTTGGACTTCCCAGCCTCCAGAACTATGGGAAATAAACGTGTGCTGTTCAAGCCACCCAGTCTACAGTATTCTGTTATAGCAGCCTGAACTAAGATAGTCATCGTGAGGGCTATTTCTTATCCTCTTTCATTTATAAATACTCTTGTTAACTACCAATTGGATTTCAAATAGGCATGGTAAACATGACTGAATATTACTCCATACCTAATACATGCTGAAGAGAATATTAAAAATATTAGATACTGGCCAGGTGTAGTGGCTCACTCTTGTGATCCTGACACTTTGGGAGGCTGAGGTGGGAGGATTGCTTGAGCCCAGGAGTTCAAGACCCGCCCGAGCAACATAGTGAGACTCTGCTTCTACAACAAATAAAAAAATAAAAGTTAGTTGGCCTGCTGGTGCGAGCCTGTAGTCCTAGCTACTCGGGAGGCTGAGCAAGGATGGTCGAGGTTGCAGTGAACTGTGATATGATTCTGCCTCTACACTCTAGCACACGAGATGGAGTGAGACCCTAGCTCTAAAAAAAATTTTTTTTTAAAAAAATGAGATAATGTCTCCTGGCATAGCAGAGGGCGGGGCCCTAAAGGCTGGGTAAGAATCCTGGCTTTATGCATATTTGCTCTGGAGTCTTGGGTGAATAATTTACACTTTCCTTACCTTTAAAATAAGGGTGGGAGTAAATGCCTCACAGAGGTGAGTGTGAAAGTCCCAAAACCAGCCCTGGGCCTGGTCCCTGGAGAGCGCTCAGTAAACATCAGCCCCTCCCGTGGGAGGGCCCACAGGCTTCGTGAGGAGAAATAATTAGAAAGGGTGGTCCAGATGCCAGGATGCCACCTGTAAGCAAGGCCGGGCAGGGAGACGTAGGCGTCTCTAGAACAGCGAGTGACGGCTCTTGGGGAGGGGGGCGGTGACAAAGTACAGTGGGGCTGATGAGAAAGTTTTCACCAATGAACCCGGAAGACCACCCAACTTTCTACTCTTAAGTGAAGGAGGGGCCTCAGTTTGGGCACGAGAACTTCCTAAAGAGCATGATTTCATCTAGAGCCCTGCTGTTGTTTGCTTCAAGATGAAACACTTCGGGTTGTGAATCCTAAGCTGCAAGCTGACCATGACAGTATGCCTCAGTTTCCCCTTCAAAAGGCCAATAAGTAGAATATGCTCCAGACCAAAAGGCAGGGCCCATCCGCTGCCCGCTACACTGTGAAGCTGGAGGAGCCCAGCCTGCTGCCCCTGATATGCTAAAACTGGCACCCCGTTCTTGCCTTCAACGGTTACATACCAGGTTTTAAAAAGCAAGGGAGTGAGGGTGCTTCAGACAAAACAGACTTCCTCTGCTGTCTTCTTTGGTCTGATAAATTCCCCATTCACTCCTCTTCTTTCCTGCTTTGGAACCCAAAGTAAGTTCAGCGTCCAGCAGTGGGATCTCACTGGCACATCAGTGGCCCCAGGGCGTGGAACGCAGCTGCCCCCACTTCCCGGGTGAGCTTTATTTCTCCTGCACTGCGCTGCACTTGAGTCTGTGTTTTTTTACCTTCCCTCTCTCTAACCGCAGCGAAGGAAAAGCTCATGGGAGGAGAAACGGTCCTGAGAAGCAACTTGAGGACTAAGTTGGGCTTTTGACTCTAAGCAGTGTGTGTTTACAGTCACGCCCTCTGCAAATGGCTTCTGAAGCCACAAATGGGTTTCTCTCCTTAGATGACTCTCTGTAACGGCTAGACCTTTCTGTTTGTTCTAGGCCGCCAACAAAAGAGAGAACTGTGATCACTCTTCCCTTTCCTCCAGAGAGCAAAAAACTGAGTTAGAGGGAAAAATACCCACAGATATGCTTCCGAAAGCATACCGCTTGCCAGCCCTGACATGCTGTAGCAGAGGTATCAACACCCCAGTCAGGGCCTCCTGGGCCACCGCAGCAAGAAACAGCTCTCCCTACCTCCTATGGGAGCTGGGCCCAGAGCAGCTCATTCTGCTGGGGGCTTCCAGTGTTCCCAACATAAGGGCTTCCTGAGGGCTTCTGAGTAACAAGCAGGAGGTGATGGAACATGAAATCCTGCCACTCGGAACAGTGGAAAGAAAGCAGGACAGAGATGCTCAAATGTGAAGGGGCTTCTTGGGGAGGAGAGAGAGTAGGCTTGCCCTAAGTGAGCTTGGACCAGGGAGTGGGATCTACCACTAGGGTCTAGATTTGGACATCTGTATTCTAAAAGGCTGAATTGTCCAAAGGAAAGTGATTATTTTAGGAACTGGAAACATCACGAGAGAGGTTGTCTTGGTTAACTTTCCAAGTCTCTTCCAATCCTAAGGTTCTGTGTCCCACTTCTCAACAGCCACCACTGTGGCTCAGGCACCCCACATGATTCTAGCAGCACATTCCTTGTGACCCAGCGGTGTCCTGGGCTAAACCAACTAACTCATCTCTCTCTTTCTCTCTCGCCCTCTCTCTCTCACACACACACACATAGATGTAGTGATTAATTCAGTGATTATTTGGCATGTACCTTTAGAATGAATTACAATGAATTTGCTAGGAGTATTAAAAAATATATGAGCTTTCTTTTCTGCTAGATATAACTATGGAAGAAAAGAAACCTAATAGATGTTAGCAGATATTTTTTGGGGATCACTACAAAAGCCATCTTAGGAGAAAGGCAGAGATGGGAAAGAAAAGAAACAGGGAGCTTGGTGATGTTGCTGAGTCATGAATCAACTTTTACCTTAAGACAGATCTACCTTTGGACCTTCTAGTGTAAAAATCAACAAAATCCCTTGATTGTCCAAACCAGTTTTAGTTGGGGTTTCTGTTGTTTGTGAATAAAAGCATCCTAACCAATGTGAGGGCAATAACAACAAGTGGAAGTCCAGTCCCTGTCCTTGAAGAAATATCTTCCAATATAGTTTGGGAGATGAGACATTTTTACAGGATAAGTAGAACAATACAGAAGAGGAATACAGAGATACCAGATATGACCACAAAAGATACGGTACCAAATGGGTATCACCAAAACCATGATAAACCATAGGAAAGATCGAAAATAATATAATTATGCAACTTGGCACATAATCAATCTGCAATAAGTATTCACTACTACCTTGATTTAATAAACAATTTGGAATACTTGTGAGGTACCAAACACTGTGTTTGGGATACAATAACAGTGAATAAAACACAATCTTTGCCCTGAAGGAGGTTACAACTTCCAGTGAAGGATGCAGACCCGTGGGCAGGCAACTGAAGTGTGTGGTAAATAAGCACAGGAAGGATGTATTAGTTAAGACTTTGGTTTTGAGAAACAGAAAACAACTGAGCTCTCTTAAGCCAAAGAGAGGATTTTTAAAAATAAAAATAGAGAGATATGTCATCAGGGGACTAAAACCAGGATCTGGAAAGGTATTGGGAGCCCCAGAAGAGCTCTTTCTCTGCTGGGTGGCTGCATTCTTCTCTCTTTTTCTCTCTGCAGACTGGCTTCCTGCTTCTTTGTCCCCCGCAGAGGAATATGAGCACCCACAACTCACTCCTGAGTTCACATGTTCCAGCCTTCCCAAGAGGCTGGATGGCTGTCTCTAAGTCCCTATGTCAAATTCCTGGGGAGGGGACTCTGCCTGGCCCTCTTTGATGAGGGGCTTGCCCCTGGCCTAACTGGCAGAGTCCTAGTAGAAACGAGGCTTCTGGGGACCGGTGACTACAAACCATGGGGCAGTAAGCAAGTGTGGCTCAGCTCTCAAATAAAGTGTGGCTCATGGGCGGATGAGATATTTCCAAAACGTGTCGACTCCAGCAGGGAATGTAACCCAGCCTCACGTCAGAAGGAGCTTCCTAGAGGACATCATGTGTGGGCTGAGATGTTAAAGACTAATGAGAATCGACAGGCGAAGGGGACGGGACAAGAGTGTTCCTGTAACAGGGAGAAGCAGGAGTACAGAGAACTTCAGGGAGGTTGGGGACAAGAGATGAGCCTGGAAAATGAGCAGAAGGTAGATCATAAAGGGTCTTGTAAGCTCTCCTGTGTTTGGATTTTGCCATGAGGGAACATGTTAAAGATTTTTAAAGAGAAGTGAGAGAGACGATCAAATGTTTATGTTGGAAAAATTATTCTGGCGACGATACAGAGAATGTATTGGGGTTGGGCAAAACTGAAGGCTATTGTAGTCTGGGTGAGTGGGGTGACAGTGGTCTGAACTGAGGGAGTAACAGTGAGAAAAAAGCTGTGTGGATCTCAGCGCGCCCACATTAGCACAGTGCCAAATTTATACTTGATGTTTGCTGAATGATAGCAACACATAGATCAGACAAACTGGAGCGGCTTCCTCTCGTTCAGGCGTTTCTCGTTGCTTTGGTGGTCAGTGGTGCCAGAGCAGAGGAAGGGCTGCTGAGTCCCGGCTGCGGGTCAGCACCACCGAAAGGTGTAGCAAGGCGGGTCCTCTCACCACCGCTTGTCGCTGTCTGTACCCCCTGTCCTGCCAGGGAACTTTAGCTTTGTAACTCAGGAAGGAAAGAAGAGGTACGGCTGAGGGCCAGGTTGAGAGGAGGAAGAGAAGGAAAGGGAGGAGGAGCAGGAGGAGGAAGAGGAGGAGTGATGGGTGATATAGAGCTCCTTCCCACCTCCTCTCTTTGGTTAAAAGAAACCGAGGGAAGGCTGGGAGTGGTGGCTCACACCTTTACAATCTTAGCACTCTGGGAGGTCAAAGTGGGAGGATCACTTGAGGTTAGGAGTTTAAGACCAGCCTGAGCAAGAGCGAGACCTCATGTCTACAAAAAATAAAAAATTAGCTGGGCATGGTGGCGCATGCTTGCAGTCCCAGCTACTCGGGAGGCTGAAGCAGGAGGATC
>CAUYRT010074342.1:0-24352 GCA_963574885.1 Lepilemur ruficaudatus | reverse complement strand
CGGGCCCGGGGCTCGGGCGCTCCTTGAACTTGAGCACCAGCTGCGTGGGCTGCCCGGCCGGTGGGCCCGGCGAGGCGCGCTCGGGACCCGGAGCGCCCTCCGCCTCCGGCCTGCGCGGCGGCCGCTTGGCCGCGGAGGCGGCGGCGGCGGCGGCAGCGGCGGCGGCTGCGGTGGCGGCGTCGCGGCGCCGCTGCTCCTGCTCGGCGCTGAAGCGCTCCTGCGCACTCGTCAGGTAGTAGCCGATCATCTCCTCGTGGAACTGGTGCCGGTGGCTGGTGAGCAGCAGGCCGGCGAAGATGAACTTGCGCTCGCCCTGCATGGCGGCGCGCAGGATGTTGAGGCTCAGCTTCACGTCCGTGCTGTACTTCCAGGCGTCGCCCCGCGGCCCGCCGCCCTTCTCGGCCGGCGACGCGCCCGCCGCCTTGTCAGTGGGCGACGGCGTGGTCTTCTCCGACGGCGACGTGCTCGCCGATGCGCCGGACTCCTCCTTGCTGCCCTTGCGCGACTTGGCCTTCTTCTCCTTGCCGCGCTCCGCGGAGTCCCCGTTCTTGCCGTTGGCGGAGTTGGCGCGGCCCATTTTGCCATGCACCAGGCCGCTGAGGCCGCCCATGTTTTTCTTCAGCTTGATGCCCAGCGTCTTGCTGAAGCTGCCCAGCTTGTTGGCCACGGAGTCCGCGCGGGTTTTGTCCTTTTCCTTGCGCTGCTTCTCCTTCTCCTTGTCCTTGCCATTCTTGCCGTTATTGCTGTTGGAATTGCTGCACACCGAGTCGCGGTCCGAGTCCAGCGAGTCGGCCAGGGACTGCACGTCCTCCCCCGCGGAGGCCGTCGGGGACTCAGGCTGCGCCAGGGGCGCCTGTGGGGAGAGAGGGAGGGCAGGGAAGGAAGGTGGTTTAGAGAAGAGCGGTCCCTGCACAGGCCCAGGAAGACAGACCCTGCACATGTGTTGCTGGGGCTCTCGGGCCTCACGGTCTAAGCCGTGACTGCCGCTCTGGTGACGACGAGACTGGCTGGGATGGGGATGCTTAAGGGAAACGAGCAGATGGAAGTGGGCTCCGGTCTGCTGCAGTAATGAAAAGCCGACCTGCAGGGGTTTGTGGAAGGCTGGGTCAGGACTCCAACCTGCGTGCACTCTCTCTTTGGTGACTCAGATACTTTGTAGCCTAGAACCCAGAGTCGGGGAGTGGGGCAGGGTGCGGATAATTCACCTGGCTTGGCGCCCCGTGGTCTCAGCACACTTTAAAGAGAATTACCAGGCCCAGATCCTGTTGCCGCTGTCTGCTTGACCAGACACAGGTCCCAGATTGGCTTCTCTGTAAATGTGGGGGCTTTCAGGTGGGGAGGACACCTTGCACAAAAGTATCTCTCCTACAAAGATGTCTCACCCACTCACTCCAGGCAGGGGACAGAAACCTTGTCCTCACAACCTCATCCACTGGATCTTGGAACAAGCACCCCCTTGACTGAGCGATGACAAATCACCTTAGGGTTCCTTTCTCAGTTTGGCAATGCAGAGTGCTAAATTGAGAAGGATTCTGAAATAGGCCTGGGCTCAGCAGAAAAGATGTTCCTATTCCCAGAAAAGTTCTGCAGGGATATGGGGTGGGGTGGAGGGACATTGGGGAGGGATCATCTCTGTGCACACCTTGGATGAGACCCACTGATCTGGGCCAGCCAGTCAGAGGAGGGAAAGGCCATATGAGAATGTGGCCAGGACCCACATCTGGGGTAGGCAGAGAGCCTGAGAAGGGAGGTGGCAGGTACAGAGGATAGGCAGCACCTACTGCTGCTTTATGGAGGACCTTCCTGGGTGAAAAAAGAGAATTCTGACTGAGTTTCACTGGGCAAAGGGCAGGGCCCCCTGTTGTTACAGCTGGGTGCAGCACGAACTAGTGCTCATGCCTGAACCGGGCTTTCCTGGACTCCAGGGGAGGGGCCTGGGAGAAGGCCCAGTGCTCCTCCCGCAGACTTTTTGTCAACCCCTGCCAAGCGGTTTAAGAGACGGTGACCCTCCTGCAACCGGGTAGGTTTACCCAGAAGTAAAGGTGGGTAGAACTGGCCCTCAGCACCTCCCATTCTGAAATTCCTTCTTTCCCCTTCCCCCCTGGGTTTGGGAGGAGGGAAAGGTCTGACTGGTGTGCCAGAGACACGAAAGGGCAGAAACGCAGGGGCAGGGCTGGGCCCAGGAAGGGAGGTGTGCCTGGTGCTAGGAGGTGCCCGCTGGGAGCACAGTTGGTGAGGAGCTCAGGCTGTGAGCCCTGCAGCTGGAAGACCCTTGCCTGGGTTGTTTGCTGAGAGCCCTGCATCTGACCTGGAGGCCACCAAGGCCTGGCCAGGGACCCTGCTCATTGCAGGGCAGAGCCATTTTCAGTGCAAGAGCCTTCTGGTTCTAGACCTATAGCTGCTGCCATCACACCCCACACGGGGGCTGAAAAAGAGCATCCACAGCACCACTGGCATACTCCATGCCTTTGAAAAGCAGGACTTAGACCCTGCCCCCAACTGGCTTACTTACACCATCAGAAAAATGGGGTACCAGTACCTTCTTCGTGGAGCCCTGTGAGGATGAAGTCCAGGTAAAGGCTGAAGTCTGAGAGCTCTCTGCGCCGCACTGGCTGTGCAGGCACGGTCAGACTTGTGCTACTCACGTCACTCCCTTAATAATTCCTGTGAGCCCCACTTTATGCCTAGTAAACTGACATCTGGGGAGGACCAATTATTTGCAAGCAATTTTTTTACAAATCCTTTTCCCTGGCAGAGATTACAAAAACATCAATCAGTCAGATGCTTAAAATGAATCCCTCTCGGCATCTGCAAGTAGGGGCAGCACCAACCTTCCCAGGGGCAGGGGGCAGGTAGCCTCCTGGGGTGTGGGCCTCTCTCCTCACCGCCCTGCCAGCTCTACCCACCACTGCGCCGCCTCTGCCTCCGGGTGGGGAGGAAGAGGGGGCGCTGAGGAATCGCGCTTTTGGTTCCCTGGCGTTTCCGAGGACCCACACAGTTTATAATTAATTCTGCTCTGCAGCAGCACATCATGTTCTGATCTCCGTAGAGATAGATTTGTGTTGTGACTTGCCTATGGTTTATTTTCTGAGTGGGTGTGTTTACTCCTCTCCTCCAGAAAATGGGGACAAAAATCCCCTAGCTGGAGTGTGTGCTTGCGTGCACACACGCCTACATCTGTGTGCACACACATACCATGTCCCATCAGAGTTACTTCAAGCCAGAGCCAGGGTGTCCCATGTGTGGCTGGGACAGCTAGGACAAGTGGTGGGGGCTCCCGGGCTGCAGGTGCAACTGGGGGTGGGCAGCCAGGCTAGGGCAGGCAAGCTTTTGGGAGCCTTTGGGAGGATGCACCCCAGCTAGGCTGGAGCTAAGTGGCCTTGGCTCGGCCAACAGGTCTGGTCCCAGTGTACACCAGGCTTACCCGGGTCTCAGAGGGTATCCGGATCCACGTCACATTCATGTAGCTGTGCAGAAGGTTCAGCTTGGCTTCTAGTGACAGGATGAGGCTGATGAAAGAAGAACACTCAGTGAACCAGGCCCTAAGCTGGCTCTCACATGAATCCTGCCCGCTTGCATGCCAGCTGTCCCAGGAGTGAGGGAGTCTAGCCCTGTCCCAGAAAGCCCCAGCGGCAGCCCTCCCTAGCTGGTGCTGAGGGGTGCAGAGTAGGGTCTTACTGGGCCAGCCGGGCGTTATCGTTGTCGTCTTTCCCCCACTCCCAGTCCTTGCCAGGGTCCACTGCAAAGTGCAGAGGCAGCAGCTTGTGCTCAGAATCCGTCAGGGGAATCACAGCTGGAACAGAAAAAAGAGAGCCATGCTGGGAGCCCCAGCTATCCCCAGGGCAGACAGGAAGGGGACTCCGAAGCCAGGTGTCTGGGCAATAAGTAAACCGAATGGAAATATATGCAGAATATCTGTGCCAGCAGGAGTGTTAAGACCATAGGTTTCAAAACCACTATTGATAGTTTTTTTAAAATTTCATAGTTAGTGTGGACATTGAAGAGCAGTTAGAGGTATCACCTGGATTCTGTGTCTCTTTAGCTCTGTCAATGGCAGACAGCCCACTGGGTATCAGGATAGGAAAAAGCTATTTGCTGTTCTGTTATTTCTGAGGAAGGACCCAGGCTGGCTAGGTGCACTGTGTGAGGCCATCCCGTTTCATTCCAGAGGAAGGCGAGTGTGCAGGTCAGGTGAGCCAGGTGTTGCTGACCTCTGCTGGTTTGTAACCTCTTGCAGCAAGTCTGTATCAGTGCCTAGGACCCAGGGACCCACCTACCCCTGCCCACAGGGTGCTGTCTGTGCTGGGGACAGATAAGCAGGTTAGCAAGCACCTCATAATGTCAGGTAGTGATGAGCCCCGAAAAAGTAAACAGCAGGCAGAAGGCAGTAGTGGGGAAGGCTTTCTAGGGTGGGGGCAGGGGAGCCTTTTGATGAAGTCACCTGTAGGTGGAGACTGCAGTGAGGAGCGACTGGCCAGTCATTTCTCAGAGGGACTGACTCCCCATGAAACATCTAGAGTGAAACGTACCACCCGTGGGAAATCATGGCCCATCACAGAAGGACTGGGGTGGAGGGGGAGTGTCTGCGGGTTTGTTTGAGCTGCTGTAGGACCCTGTGAAAAGGGTCCCTAGTGACACAACCGACTCCTCCTAAGGGCCTTGTCAGGGATGAGCAGGAAGACGTTGGGAGATGGCACCCCCAATTGTGCCTTCCAAGAAGCAGCAGCCTCCTCTCTGGCTTCCACTTGGGTGTCCTGCAAGCCCCACTCATAGGAATCACACCACAGCAGAGAAGCACAGCCAGGGCGTCTGGCCAGCTGTTGTACTCCTCTGCTGGAGCCTAGGATTCGTGGCAAGGGTGCCATGGCAAGAATGAAAAGACAAGTAAATACATAAAATCTAAGACTGAATACCATTGATTTTCTGCTAAGAAACTGGAAAATTGACTAAATGCTGCCCTCCAGTGTTGCTAGAGAAAACGTGAGTGGGAATAATTCCTCTTGCTCCCGTCAATCCCCCACCCCATATAAGGGAAACACAGCCTTGCTGACCAACGACGGGCTCAAGGGTTTTCATTTAATCTGGCTTGGGACTGGGCAGCGCAGTGCTCTGGTTTGAGTGGTCAGGGGCGGCTCTGCCTGCTTCGGCTGCAGCCTGCTGGGTTTTGCCGTGATGTGGCCGCCTTCCCAGGGCTGAGCTACAGGGTGGACACACCCAGGAAGGGCTGCAGGGCTGGCTCAGGGACAGGCCTCCCTTGGGTGATGCCCAGCAGCCTGTCCCATGGTTCCATGATTCACCACCCAGACAAGGGGTTAACCTGGTTTCCCACCAGCGGGGCGGGTGGTGGCAGAGGCTCTCCCCATCGACACTGTTAACCAGACCTGTCAGCTTAGTGCAGCTCCTTGGAGTCCCTGGCCGCCATGCACACAAGGGCCAAACCAGAGTGTCCAGGGAAAGTACCTTTTAAATAAACATCCCCTGTGGTTCTTAAGATCAGGCAGATTTGGAAAATATGGTTCTAGAGCAATAATAATCTGTTAGAAGCAGTTCCTGTGGGTACAACTTGGGCATTTTAGGTCTGGCTGTCCACCCACTTCCCAGGATAGAGTAGCCACTGGAAAGCATCTGTCCAGCTGTGACTACATTCTCCAGCACCCCCTCCTACCCTGGCATTTAGGAGGGAACAGGTGCCTAACTGCACTCATGGGCTATGAATAGAAGTGATGCGGGAAGTGGTGGGTGATGTGGTTAGGCGTGGGGTGCCCTTTCCCCGACTCCCCTCCTCCATGTGCAGCACCTGCAGAAGACGGAGAAGCTGCTAGATGGCAGGAGTGGCCTCCCTGATCCCGCTTGGAGAAGAGATGCCTGCCAATCAGGAGCACCTGCTTGAGACTTTATTTGCATGGGAACCAAACTTCTATTGCATTAAGCCCTGTGACTGTGGTTTATATGTTTCAGATAAACTCCCTGGGAACACCACAGCCCTGTCACCCTCACCTCCCTGTCATGGGGCTCCTGGGAACTCCTGCCCTCCACAGCTGGGCTGGAACCAACCCCCTGGGCTGCCCACGGCTTGAATGTGCAGTGGGAATGCTTCTGAAGGTGCTAGTGCCTGCCCACACAGAAGGGTCCTGGCAGGCTCTCAGCCTAGGACTTGGTGGGGTAAAGGCCAGGCACTGATAGAGGCTCTAGGGACGTGCCTGCTCCCAACAGGAGACACCCAGGGCTAGGCGGGAGGCATCTTCTCTGCAGAGCGTCAGCTGCGGCCTGTGGTAAGGGCTATGGCTGCAGGGCCGGGAGAGCCCGGGGAGAGTACAGGCCAGGGAGGCTGCGGAAACAGGCCTTCCTTGGGAGCATCAGTTGCTCTGGATACCTCTGCCTCTTGCTGTGCACACTGACATCTCCCTACTTGGAGCCTGGCCTCATCCAGTGAGACGGGGAGTCATGTGGCAGGTTGCCCTCTGGTGGTGGCATGTGCCAATAACAGCAGACACTTTTATAAATAAGCCTGGAAAGGTAGGGTTTTTTTGTTGTTGTTTTCTGTTTGTTTGTTTTGAAAACATTCTCTCCTATCTATTAGCCAGGGAGCATATAGATACCATCTCACACTAGCCTGGACATATTTTGAGTACTTCTTTTCCAAAAAAGGATGGAGATTTCTGGTTTCTGTTTAGGATGTGAAAAGTTGGAAGAGCTTTGTTCCACCACTGCAACAAGAAGTCAGGCAAACTGCAAATTCACAACTTATCTTTAACCCACCAATGAGCTGAAGTTATGGGGAACCAACTAATCCCACATCTAAGGAAAGACAGATCCCTCCAAGGAGAGACAGACATGAGCTTAAGAGGAGTTGACTCAGCTGGACACCAGTAAGAAGAATTTAGCTAAAAATTGTTAAATTGGTAAAGGAAGAGTGTGGCTAGTGCAATAATATAGAAACCTGGGGGCTGAAGACATAGAGGAAATTCACATGCATTTGCAGTCTCTTCTCCACAGGACCTAACCTAGTGTTCCCCCAAAAGACTGGCAAGAATGCTGAGAAAGTATCCTCTACAGATCTTTCCCTTCTATCTCTACTAAGGAACAAAAGCTTAAATTGCAGAGGGTAGGCGGCTGCAAACACTGGGTGCAGTAAGGGCAATGTTCTCTGTTACTCTGATTAAGCCTCTGTCTTAGGCAGGCCCTGTATCCCTGCATCTGGGGAGGGGAGTGACCTCCCCCCGCTGTCCTGGCTAGAGTGATTCAAACCAAACTCTAAAGACCTAGAAAAAGAAAGGCATGCCTCTTTGCAGAATAAAAGTGATATACCTTAATCTTTATTGTCCTACTCAAGACATCTGGCTTTCAACCAAAAACAATGAGGAACAAGAAAAGACAAAAAACCTACATATTGATAAGAGACAAAGCAGCTGACAGAATAAGACTCAGCTATGACACAGGTGTTGAAACTATCAGACAAGGAATTTTAAACTGATTAATAAGTTAAATTTTCTAATAGAAAAGGTAGACGCTATACAAGATTTGATGGTTAATATCAGCAGAGAGAAGAAATCTATACGAAGAATTAAATGGAAATGCTAGAAGTGGAAAGAAAACCCCACAGTAACAGTGGTGAAGAGTGACTTTGAGAAGCTTTACACAGCTGAGAAAAGAACCATGTGGACATAAAAATGGGCCATAGAAATTACACAAACCAAAACACAAGAGAAAAAAGGTGGTGGGAAACCGAATGGAGCACTAAGAGCTGGGGGGCAATATCAAATAGCCTAAGTTCCATGTAAAGGTAATCCTAGAAGGAGAAAAGAGAGAGATCAAGACAAAAGGAATATTTAAAGAAATAATGGCTGAGAATTTTCTAACGTTAATGACAAACACCAACACAGACCTAAGAAGCTAAGAGAACACCAGGGAGGAAAAATGACAGCAACAAAAAGATTACTATTCACAGCATCTTAAAACTTCTGAAAAGCAAAGACAGAGAAAATCTTGAAGGCTGCCAGAGGGGAAAAAAGAAATACATTATATATAGAGAAGCAAAGATAAGTATTACAGCAGACTTTTCAGGATAAAACAGGTAAGCCAAAAGATAATGGACTGACATTTCTAAAGTGCTGAAAGAAACAACTGCTAATCTAGAATTCTGTACTCAGCAAATATACCTCCAATACACGAAGGAGACATAAAGACTTTTTCAAACAAAAGTGAGCAAATTCATTGCCTGTGGACCTGTAGTACAGGAAATGTTAATGGAAATTCTTCAGGTGGAAGAAATACGCTGCCAGTAGAAACTTGGGATTTACACAATGAAGACTGATGGAAATGGAATCAATGAATGTGAAAATAAAATTCATTTTTCTTCCTTTTAATTACTTTGAGAGCTGACTGACTGTCTAAAGCAAAGACAGCAGCAGTGCATTTTGTGTTTATAGCAGATGTAAAAATACAATGTCTGATAATACACAGAGGAGGAGAGGCAAGAATTGGGAACATATGGTTATAATATCCTTCCACGACACATGAAGTAGAATAATATTACTTGAAAATAGAATCTCATTAATTAAACATGTTTATTGTAAACCTCAGTGGTTAGGAAAGCACTAACCATTAAAAATAGAGGTATAATAAGTCAAGAGTAGAGATAAAGTGAAAGCACTAAAAAGCCCAATTAATCCAAAATAAGACAGCAAAAGAGAAACAAAAACAAAGAACAGGCTGGGGGCGGTGGCTGTCAGCACTCCGGGAGGCCAAGGCGGGAGGATCGCTCAAGGTCAGGAGTTTGAAACCAGCCTGTGCAAGAGTGAGACCCCGTCTCTACTAAAAAAATGGAAAGAAATTAATTGGCCAACTAAAAATATATAGAAAAAATTAGTTGGGCATGGTGGCGCATGCCTGTAGTCCCAGCTACTCCAGAGGCTGAGGCAGAAGGATTGCCTGAGCCCAGGAGTTTGAGGTTGCTGTAAGCTATGCTGACACCATGGCACTCTAGCCCAGGCAACAGAGTGAGACTCTGCCCCCCGCCCCAAAAAAAAGAACAGATGGAACAAATATTAATAGAAAAGAGCTATCAAGATGGTGCATTTTAATCCAACCATATCATTAATACTATTGAATGTAAATACTCAAAACATATTAATTAAAAGATACATTATCAGATTGGATTAAAAAGCAAACTCAAGTATGTACTGTCTAAAGAACCGCATTATAGATATAAAGACATAGATAGGTTAAAAGATACTTACTAATAAAAAGAAAGCTAGAGTAACCATACTAATACCATACAAAGTTCACTCTAGAATTAGGGCTGTTACCAACATTATAATGATAAAGGGGTTAATTTTCCAAGAAGACATAATAATCCCATATACATGCATGCTCCCAACAACACGGCTTCAAAGTATACAAAGAAAATACTAACAAAAATGAAAGGAGAAGTAGACAAATGTATTACAGGTGGAAATTTGATCACTTTTCTCTCAGTAATTGGCAGGGCAAGTAGGCAGGAATCAGGAAGGAACACAGAAGATCTGAGCTACACTATCAGAGAACTTGAGCTAATTGACATTTATGGAACTCAACAAGAGCAGAATACACATTCTTTTCAAGTGCATATGGAATATTCACCAAGCTAGAACATATGCTTAGCCAATCTTAGCACATTTAAAAGAATAGAAATCATAAAAAGTCTGTTCTCGGGATCATATAAATCAGTAACAAATATTTAAATATTCCCCAAATATTTGGAACTTAAAACAGCCTGTTTCTAAATAATTCAAGAGTCAGAGGACGCCTCCTGGGAAATTAAAAAATAGTTGGAACAGAATGAAAATGGAAATATGACACATCAAAATTCGTGTGATGTAGCTATAGCAGTGCTACGGGGGAAATTTATAGCATTGAAACGCTTATATCAGATAAGAAGAAAGGTCCCAAATTAGTAATCTAAATTTTTGCCTTAATAAATGAGAGAAGTAATAGCATATTAAACACAAAGCAAATAATAAAAATAACAGCAGAAATCAACAAAACTAAAAACAGAAATGTAGTTGACAGAAATCAGTGAAACCGAAAGCTGGTTCTTGGGAAAGACCAATAAAAAAGAATGGATCATCCAAATTGCTGCCCCTAAATCTACATTTTAAGTGTTAGGAAAAATGATAAACAAGGCTTTTTAATAATTTTAGCCAATTAATATTCCTGCTAGTCAATACATGTTTGTCATATCTAGGAGCATACTGAATCTTCTCTTGTGATATGGCTGTAGAGTCACACGCAATTGTAAAACAGAATACAGAGAGGTCCTGGGTACACAGCTCGCACCCCCCTCAGTGGTAACATCTTGCTAACTATAGTACAATATCACAACCAGGATATTGGCTTTGATCTGCTAATTGTATTCAGACGACACCAGTTTTACATGCACTCATCTGTGTGTATGTATGTATATAGTTCTATGCAATTTTATCACGTGTAGACTTATGTAATAACTTCACTTAAGACACAGAAGAGTCACATCACCATAAGGGTCCCTTATACTTCCCTTTTATAAGCACCCCCTCCCTCCACACCACATATAGTACGTAATCTTTTGGGATTGGCTTTTTTCACTCAGCAGAATTCCCTTGAGACCCATCCAGGTTACTGTGTATGTCACAGTCCTTCTTTCTACTGCTGGGCAGAAGTCCATGGTATGGACGTACCACCGCTTGTTCAACCATTCACCTAGGAAGAACATTTGGGTTGTTTCTAGTTTTCAGCTATTTCAAAGCTACCAGAACATGCATGTAAAGGTTTGTGCATAAACATAAATCTTCCCGATGATATGGAATTTGGATCCTAAAATGTGGTAGTGCAGAGGGAGCAGGGACAAGGGAGTGGAAATTCCACTGCTATGGGCTGGGAAGTCTGTGGCCTCATGAAGCAGGCTGTGACTGAACTCCAAGCTTAGCAGCGTCAGATGCCAGGTCTGGGACCATCATCTTTCCCTGACCACAGAGACTCCCCCGGGACTGGAAAGAGGGCCCAGCCCCGGCCTGGATCTCATCCCTTGGAAAGGCCCCTCTTGTCTCCTCAGAGCTGCGGGAAGCCCTGAGAAGAGCTAAAACCCCACAAAGTAGGTGCAGGCTCTACTGGACGAAACATGGAGGGACAACAGAAAAGGCAGGAAGGCTTCCTGTCCTTCCCTGGCCAGTGAGATGTCTGGAAATAATAAAGAAAGGTGACATGACACTCCCATCACAGCTGGCTGCAGCCTCTGGTCTGCTCTCCCTTCCTGGGACCCACATGCCACGGCACCACATGTGCAGCCCCTCGTGGTTCTGCCTCAGCCTCTGGGAAGGGGTCAGCGAATGCCGCGAGCTGCCCTCACTTCCGGCTCCTACTGCACAGCCCCAGGCCTCACTCCCAGGTCCCCTGTCATGTCAGGAAGTGAACACGCTGGTGCTGCACCTCGCTGAGGGCTGAGGGAGGCTGGGTTCTGCTCACTGGTCTGTGTTCCTTCCATGGGTGCCGTCTACAAGAAGGGTAGCATTTGAGAGTCCTGATGGGGGCAATTCTGTTGCTGTATTTACTTCCCATGATGCACACTCAGTGTGAAAGAACCAGACACTCCTGAGCTTCCTGCCCTGTAGTGGGCCTGGACAAGTCACTTCCAATTCCCTGCGACCACACCCAATGGCTCGGACCCTGAAACTAGTCTGTCCTGTCTTGGCCTAGACCAGAAACAAGGTGACAACAGGAAGGGTTTCCCTCTCCACTCAGCTAGTCACACATCCATCAGTAGCTAACATGATAAAACAGCAAGTGTTCCAAACAAAATTCCCCTATTTTCCCAGCAAAGACATCAACTGGTGTCCTAGAATTGTGCAGTGCACAGCCTGTGGGGCCAGCCCAGCCAGCTCATCAGCAGCACTGAAATGGCTACTTGTAGGAAACTCAGCTATAATGATTTGAAAGGAAATGTTGACCTTTGATTCCAAAGCTTACTCTAGAGCAGGGGTGGGCAAACCTTCCCCATAAAATGCTAGTTAGTATTTTAGGTTTTGCAGGCCACAGTCTCTGCAGCTGCTGTTCAGCTCTGCACTGTAGTGCAAAAGTGGCCATGGACAATACATCAGTGAATGAATGTGGCTGTGTTCCAATAAAACTTTATTTACAAAAGTAGGCGGTGGGCTGTATTTTGCCAATTCCTGATGTTGAAGGGCTTTTTTTTTTTTTTTTAAATATTTACATCTAATTACATCCATATAAAACTTACACACGTGAACGGGAACAACAGCAGAGGCTATTTCAGCATGGTGGAATTAGGCATTTGTTTAGTATTTTAAATGAAACACGGTCTTTCACATTGTTATTTTCAATGTTTTATGCAAAACCCATCACTGCTGAGTGTGCACAGGCAGCTTCTGAGGGGACCTGTCCACATGCCACCTCCCTGTGCTCTCCTAGGCCCACCGCCAACGTCTCCCCGACGACATCCCACTGACGACGTCCCACCAATGGCCCTGCCCCTACGCCTGTCCCCGGTGCCCACTGTCTCTCAGGAGCTGGGCATACCTTGTTCTCTTTGCTGGTCTCTCTGTTCCATGGACACAAGGGCAGAGAAATGCGCTTGATCGTAGGCCAGAACCAGAGGCGAGCAGTGGCATCTGTTGGGAGGGACCTCCAAGGGCAGGTAAATCCCCCCGAATGGGATGGGTGCGAATGCTGCAGACACAGACCAACAGAGGTGAGGCGTGAGGGGCAGCAGGGCCCGAGGGTGCGTCCCCGCCATCCCAGGGGCTCTGCGGTGAGCACAGGGAAGGCAGTCACAGCCTGGAAACCCATGTTGCTCTGGATGTGCTTCTTCCTCTCCTAGAGTTCGTTAAGGCGTCTGTATATAAAACAATACTTACGCTAATTGGGAGCGTGTTTGTCCTGTATTTTGAGAACCTCTTCTATGGAATCCAAAGAAACCAGCCAGGGCCAACCAGAGAGCTCCAGGACCAAGTCGTAAGTCAGACAGGAACGAAAATTGGACCCTTTAGTGATTGTTTTCCTACAACCTTGCTCGTTTCCTTACTCATGAAAAAGAGGGAAGAAAAGCCTAAATACCTCACTGGAATAGAGTAACTTCTGGAAACATCTGCCCTGAAGCAGCATCTGCTCTTTGGTTGTAAAGAATCTGGCCTTTTGGCCCCAGAGTCAGCTGGTGGCTGTACTCCTTTGAGCAGAATGCAGGGACAGTAGCTTCAGGGCGATCTTTGACAAGATTTTAGGATTCCTTCTCCACCCTCCCTTTGTTTAAATTGGTCAGTGCGGCTCTGCTCACAAGAGAATCCTGCTCAGAGGTGGCTGGGCAAGGCCCACCTGCAAGAGGGCTCCAGGGAGAATGGAAGGAAGTGTGGACACCCCCCCAACACCCTGGAGAGCTGATGGCCCTGGGAGCTCAGCCCTGGGCTTACACAGCGGCCCCATCGTGAGTCCTGGCCCTGCACCCAGGAGCTGTGGACCTCAGCAGGCCCACGTCCAACCAGCTCCCTGTACACGTAACCGTCGTGGCCACATCACACTTCCTTGGGCAGCTGTGATTTAGCAAGACAGGCCACATCCTAACTTGCAGGACTCCGTAGCACACCCACAACTTTTGTTAAGGTGCAGGTTAAAATGTAAGTTGGGCTGGAGGGACGCTCTGGGAAGCCGTAGCCCAGAGGGAGGGCAGGCTTCTTTGAAGCTCTCCTGCCCCGGGATGAACTTTTTTGGGCTTCAGTTTCCTTGTCTGTAAAGCGGGAAGGCAGTGTCTGCCCCAGGAGGTTGTGGTGAGGGCTGAAGGGCACACCTGGGGAGGGGCCGTGCACAGTGCCTGGCCCTTGGTGGGCAGGACATAGCAGCCCGCTCCTCCCTGCCTCTCTCTCTGCCATTCTGATTCTGCCACAACATTGCCGAGCGACCCTACATTTTCTGTCTCTCCTTTCTTTTTAACGTACGTGTAGCCTATAGAGGGGCGGGAGGGCTGAGTGGTTCTGGGACATGGCCCAGGGCTGTTGGAGGGGTACAGGCTGTCAGCTGCAGCTGTGCTCTGGGCACACGATGGGGGTCAGTCCCCGCCCTCATATGGCCAGATTTCTCATGGCCACCTGCTGCTGACACTCAGGGCGGATGGCCAAGAGCAACCCCTGCTGCCATTGGGGAGGAAAGAGGAACATGTTGAATCAAGGAGAAATGAGAAATAATACGCTATGTGTCCACGGAGAGTGACATCTGGGCCTTCTGGGAGCTTACCCTTTAAGTTACACTTTCTGGGTCATGAATAAAATACATCTCTTTGAGGAACTTACCTTCTCCACCTGAGTCTCTTAACATTGTATCTGCCACGACGACGATTGGTCTTCGCAGTATATGGGCTAAGACAAAAACATGGAACTCTTCTAGGCTCTCGTACACAGGGTCCTCAGAATTGTCCACGCTAGGAGACAAAACAGAGCAAGGCCTTCACTGGACAGAATTAGGATGGGGGATGGAGAGAATGCAGAACAATGTGCAGGGGACGAGCCTACCCGGCTCGGGTCTGATCTCCATGGCCCCTGGCAGCTACGCTGTCCAAGGCCACCTCCTGTGCCGCCTGCCAGCGGCCAAGGTACATGTCCCAGCTCCCCACCTCCACCCTGGGTTGGGTGGTCTCGGCAGACAAATCGGAGAGAACCTGCAGGAGAGGGTTGGAGCTTCTCTGCAGGCAGAGGTGGCCCACCAGAGCCTGTGGCCATGGGGGCCTGGTTCCCTGGAGGTGCCTCACAAGGATGCAATGGAGGCCGGAGGGATGGGGGTTCATGTCCATGCACAGCAGCATAGGCTGAAGCCTTATCCCTCAGGGACTCAGGGAGGCCTGGGCACATCTGATGGGCTGGGGGGCTCATTACTACCAAGATCCAAGGAGCCTTCCAGGAAATACTTACCCTGAGGGAAGAGGACAGTGAGACGCTGCCCAGATTTCAGTCGTGAGGACAGGAGTAGGAAAGTGATCTGGATGTGCCACCCAGGCTGCTCAGATCCTCCCCAGCCTGTGCCTCTGGCTCAAGTGTGAGGCTCCCAGGCCTGTTTCACTTGGACTCTGAGACATCTGGGCTAAAGACCATACCCTGATGGCCCTCTGCAACAGGGCCACCCAAGGGGAGGGGCATTGGGAAGAGAGCCAGTGTTCACAGCACGATGGGGCCTGGCTGCACCCACAGTGCCTGCAAGTCGAGGTGGCAATACCCGGCCAAGAGCCCCAAGAGGTGGCTCTTGGGCTTGTCCAGAATGAGCTGAGGGAGCCCGTGTGGACTGGAGCAAGCGGGGCCAGAGCTGGAAAATGTGGCTGTTTGAGAATGCAGGCTGGCGTGGCCTTGGGAAGCAGCTCCCCGGACACAGTTCCCAGCCAACTGCTCCCGTTACTTCTAGAACAAAGGCTGTGAACCCTGGGCAATGATGCAGCATGACCACCGGGGGAGTTTTGGAGTTATACTACATATATTTTATTTGTTTATTCTTTTGTGATTCAATTTACCTTATTTTAATATTAATAGTTCAAAAAATTGGCAGCAATAAAAAAATCACAAAACAGTTACACATGTAGTGAAAACAGCTTTTATTTTTCTGAACCATTTGAAAGTAAATTGCCAACTTGATGCCCCATCACCATGGAAGAGTTTAGTGTGTATTTCCTATGACCAGAACATTCTCCTACATAACTACAACACAGCGGGTTCTTGTGGATACATCTCATTGCCAGACCCCACACACAGTGTGCCAGTTGTCCCAACAATGCCTGTTAGGACAGAGGTTCCAGTGCAAGATCACTTGCTACACTTAGTTGTGGTGTCCCTTAGTCTCCTTTGTCCTGGAACATTTCTCAGGATTTCCTTGACTTCTGTAGACTTGACACTTTGCAGATTACAGGCCAGGTATTTTGCAGAGTGTCCTTAGCCTGGGTTTCTCTCTTTCTTCACAATTAGATTAGGCTGGGCTGTGCCGAGTCCTCCTCGTGGCGTCCTGGCAGGCAGTGTAGAACCGCAGATGGTCCTGTCGCTGGTGATGCTGACGGGGACCGCCCCTGGAGGGCATCTGCCAGGCCTTGCCCCTGCGGAGCCCCTCATTCCCCCTTTGAAGTTAACAAACATTTTGGGGGAGGAACTTCGAGCCTATGCAGATACTCCAGTCCTCACCAAATCTTTAGATGGTTTTTAATATCACTATGGATTCTTGGTTTTCTATTTTATTCCTGGGTTATAACCCCTTAGTGTGATTATTTGGATGCTCAAATATGCCTTGATTTGGTCAGTGCTTATTTTAGCTGGACTGTGTCCTGATGACATCCTCTCATCATGTTCTAGGGCACTTCCTTGCTTCCTGGCACAATAAGATGGTCCAAGTTCACACTCACATACACATTTGCATCTTTATATTCATCTCTCTTTTTCTCTCTACATCTATCCATCTATCTATAGATCTCAATATTATATTAATAGAAAACCTGGAGTTCATTGATAACCTCCAGTTCCCACCCAACCCTACAAAATTCATTTTACTTGTACCTTTCTTCGCCAACAGCGAGAAACCTCATTTCCATTAATCTTAAACTGTTTACGTACTTGCTCAGTCTCCTGGTATATAAGCAATTTCCCACCTTTTCTGCTGCTCCTCCCCTGGGGTTGCCCTCTTCGCCCTGTCTGGCCCTGACACCCCAGCTATGGCCCTTTGTGCCCTAACATCCCTCACCCCACTGCAGGTGCCCACCTTGCTTTGCCCCACCTAATGGCTTCAGGATGGAAGTTTTTAGGAAGGGAAGGGGAATGGAAGAGAAATGTTTTAAATATGTATTGATTTGAAGATGTCTACACACAGGCACACACATCTATTTATTAAAAAAAAAAATATATATATATATATACACACATGCCAAGTCCAAACACAATGAGCCTGGGTGTGCATTTTCAAACATCCCAGGTGATGATCCTGCCCAGCCACACCTGAGAGCCAAGCTGCTGTGTTTGGGGGCCAAGTGCTTCTGGAAGGTACTTGGTGGTCCCTGTCCCATGGTATGCACTAATTAAGTGCCGGGCAAGTGGATGGTTGAACAAGACAGTAAGCAGCACAGGGGAGAGAACATAGAGTTACAAACTCCACACTCAGAGAGAAAAATACCCCAGTTAGAAATGTGTAGAACTGGCCGGGCGCAGTGGCTCACGCCTGTAATCCTAGCACTCTGGGAGGCCGAGGCGGGTGGATCGCTCAAGGTCAGGAGTTCGAAACCAGCCTGAGCAAGAGTGAGACCCCATCTCTACTATAAATAGAAACAAATTAATTGGACAACTAAAAATATGTAGAAAAAATTAGCCAGGCATGGTGGTGCATGCCTGTAGTCCCAGCTACTTGGGAGGCTGAGGCAAAAGGATCACTTGAGCCTAGGAGTTTGAGGTTGCTGTGAGTTAGGCTGACGCCACGCACTCTAGCCCGGGCAACAGAGTGAGACTCTGTCTCGAAAAAAAAAAAAAAAAGAAATGTGTAGCACTATTTTTTCCCTAATTCAGTGAATAGGGAGGTCAGTGTTGGAGATGAGCTTCTCATGAGTCAGATATTAATGCTGGAAAAAAGGAAGGGCAAGGCGAAGGGGAAGCCTCTGAGTCCAGGATTCAGAGTCACATCTTCTCTCCCTGATGGAACACTTTGATATCTGAATAGCTACACAGAAGGGGGCCCACGGTGACAACAGTGCAAAGGTTAAGTGTTAGACACCACTGTAGTGGCATGGCATTCTTCTCATGGAAAATTTAAATCAGGGACATTGTATTTCAAACTGAAAAACCAGCAAATATTTATTGAGCACTTACTATATATTGGTGCTATGAAAGGCACTGCAGAGGTCCTCAGGTAACTCTTGCCCTTATATAACATCTACCTATCCATCCATCTTCTGCCCATCTGTCCAGCCATATGCCCATCCATGTGCTCATCCACACCTTCCTCTGTCCCTCCCTCCCTCCCTCATCTTCTGTTTGTGCATCTCTCTGCTACCTATCCATCTGCTGTCCATGCATCTGCCTATCCATCTTTCCATCTATCTATTCACTAATTCATTCATCTGTCCATGCATCCATCCATCTCTTTATCCATCCATCTATCTACCCACCCCTCCATTCATCCATCCATCCATTTATACACCTGTTCATCCATTCATCTTTGCATTCATCTACTCACTCACCCATGCATCCATCCATTCACCCACCCGCTCATCCATCTATCCATTTGTCTATCCATCCACCTATCCACCTGTCCATCCATCATCATCTTTCCATCCATCCATCCATCCATCAACCCACCCACTCATCTCTCCACCCATCCTCTCATCCTCAGTTCTGCGCTAGGGCCAAGGCATAGAGTTAGGCCATGCATAGCATGGAGCCTTATGGCTGGACTCAGGCAGCACTGATAGGGTGGCTGGGAGGAAGTGAGGGAGGAGAGCCTGGAGCAGAGTGACCTTTCTCCACTCCAGTCCTGCTGTTGAGTATGGGAGCCAGGTGAGCAACTAAGAACCTGTTCAGTGACCCAAGAGGTGACAGAGAGGGTCCTAGTTCTAGCCTGGGGCAACTTGAGCATCATAATGCCCTTCTTTACTTGCTTCCAGTCTCCACTATTCAAACATTACCCGTCACTATGCACAAGGTTGAATGCTTAGGCATCACAGAGTTGATTGTAATGGGAATGGCACAGCGAAGGTTGTGGCCTGGGCATTGGAAGTAGAACACTACACCCAAATGGCTCAAGCTGGTGGCCAGAGATGAGAACACAGAGGCATCTGTCCACCCTAGGAGGCTGGGCCCCCCACTTTCCTGCTGCGTCCTTTAACCGACTCTGCTAGTTGCAATGCTCTCTCTCTCTCTCCTTCTCCCCCCTCCTCTCTCTCTCTCTCTCTCTCTCTGTCTCTCTCTACCTGACTCTTCAGTCCTGCCTCATGTGACCCTGGGACAGAGGACTGCCCTACTGACTCACTGTGCCCTCCCTCTCTGCCCAGGATCTGCAAATAAAAATCTCTGGACTGTTTCCCATTGTGATGGCATATTAAATTTGGGCCGTGCAGTGCAAGAACCAGAGGCTAGTCCAGGCTGGGTTTTCCCCTTGATGCTGGAGAGAACACAGGTTGGGTCCCAGCACCAGAGCGATGGTCTGGCAGGAATAAAGTAGACACAAGTCAGTCAAGAGCCACAAGAGCGTCTGCCAGGATAAACAAGTTTCTGGTGTGAGGGACCTCCTGGTTGTGGGCGGGGCAACCAGGCATCAGGCCATTTGCAGGTAAATCAAGTGCCCTGTGAAAGGCATGCTGCACACACCCACGTCAGCTCCCCTTCATTTCCTGCCAGGTCAGGGTTGCTAGCCGCTCTGGTACTGGAACCCCAATTTAGCTGGGGGCTCTCAAACAGAGGGGCGAATGAGATCATGTCTGGGATGACACTTTGGAACTGCGACCTGCATGTGTGAGTTACTGTAATCAGAGCCCATTGGTAGAAATCAGTTCCAGAAAAACCAATTCTGAAAATTCTTTCCCACTTTTAGCCCTGAGCCTTCACATTTTCTTCCTGTGAGCTTACTGAGAAAATGCTAGATCGGAGACTGTGAGTAGAATCTGGCCTCTGGGCAAAGACACAATCTTAATAATCAGCGTTTACTGCTAAGAAGACTAACCTGCAATACAAGGACGACTTCATCCTCAAAGATGTGCATGCCCTGAGCTCTTCTTAACCTGTGCTGTGCCACGCACCCTGGGCATCCCCTTCCTCTCCTTCAGTGTGTGCCTGAGGAGGGGAATTTCCAGGAGCAGGGACACACCCTCTACCCAAGGAGAACACCCTGAGGAAAATGGGGGTGGGAAGTGCCCTGAGCAGAGGCCATGCTGGGGACTCCTCCTGGCAGGATCAAGAAGCAAAGGCCATGGAGAGAGCTCCAGAGGGGATCTCAGGTCTCAGGAAATAGTGGCAGATGCAGATTTGGGGGTGCCCTGGCTTAAGCTACAGCCATAACACTTAGAGGCCACCCTCAGCAGGAGCCTGTGTCACAGATAAGGAAGCCGGTCTGGGGGCTGCAGGTGTTGCCAGAGGGCAGTCACCCAGCCACACAGTGGGGTAGGTTGGGTGCAGCCTCCCAGGCTGTCCCCCTTGTCCAGGTGAGGTGACCACACCCTGTTTTGCTTGGGACTTTCTGAGTGGTTAATGTCCACTTTACCTCTCCAAAGTGAACGAGTTTGGATGATAAATTGCAGTCGCCGACGTATGGGGCATAGTTACTGGTTCTTGGTGTACCTTTCATTTAAAAGCTTAAGTGCATGTGTGTGCACATGTATGTTTGCACGAGCAAACATACTTAGACAATGCACACCCTCCCCACCTCTAGGTGACAGGCGGAATGCTAGACTGGCTATTCTGATCCTTGCTTTTTCCTCTTCCCAGCGTGTCCCTGGGATATCCCCAGTGTGGTATGTGGGGGCGCTCTTCACCCCTTTTCACAGCTGCCAGGGTCTCCCCAGGCACAGACCTCACAGGCAGCCTTTCTGGGCGGTGTGACTTGACCGCTTCCAGGTAGCCCTGCACCGCAGAGCCAGGCTCAGGAGGCTCTCGGGGATGAAGCCAGCCTGTGCACTGCTGTGGGCCTCTGTGCCCCTCTATGTGCTGTCTGCCCAGACAGCAGCTTTGATGACAGATTCTCCAAAGGCACAGCATAGGCCGGCAGGGGCCCTGCTAAGAGCTATAGCCTGGGAAGCCAGGATGGAAGGAGTTGGTCCCCCGGAACCCTGAAGGGACTGAATGCATTTTGGACTCTGGAAAGAGCTTCTCAGCAGTGGCCAGTGTGGCCTGAGGGAGAAGACTCATCCTCTTGTTTGGAATCAATAAGTTGAGGTCATTCACGTGGCAAATATTTATTGATTGTCTACTTGGCTCTAGCCCTATGCTCTGTGTGTGCACGTGTGGGCGTACACGTGCTATGTGTGCACATGAATGCGGGTCCAGGGGTGGGGACTAACAGATGATCAAATAAGAAACTATCAGTTATTAAAAAGCACAGTGATAAAAGGTAGATTCTTCATATAGGAAGGTTCCTACTTGAGAACCATTCAGAGATAAAGTGTCAACTTTGGTCTTATTTTCAATGAGAAATGTCTTTAAAAAACTCTTATAGACATCAGTCTGGGCAAAGAATTTATGAAGAAGACCCCAAAAGCAATCACGGCAACAACAAAAATAAATAAATGGGACCTGATCAAATTAAAAAGCTTCTGCACAGCCAAGGAAACTATCATTAGAGCGAATAGACAATCTACAGAATGGGAGAAAATAGTTGCATGCTATATGTCCGATGAAGGGCTGATAACTAGAATCTTATATAGAACTCAGGAAAATCAGCAAGGAAAAAAAACATTAAAAAGTGGGCAAAGGACATGAACAGAAATTTTTCAAAAGAACATACATTAATGGTCAAGAAACATGAAAAAACACTCAACATCTCTAATCATCAGGGAAATGCAAAGTAAAACCACAATGAGATATTACTTAACTTCAGTGAGAAAGGCTTTTATCAAAAAGTCCCAAAACAACAAAATGTCGACATGGTTGTGGAGAGACAGGAACACTCATACGCTGCTGGTGGGACTGCAAACTACTACAACCTCTGTGGAAATTAATATGGAGATACCTCAAAGAATTAAAAGTAGAACTACCATTTGACCCAGTAATCCCACTACTGGGTATTTACCCAAAGGAGAAAAAGACATTCTATAATAAAGACAACTGCATTAGAATGTTTATAGCAGCACAATTCTCAATTGCAAAAATGTGGAAACAACCCAATACCCATCAGTACATGAGTGCATCAATAAAATGTGGTATATGTGTATTGTGGAATACTACTCAGCCATAAACTAATACCTATAGTATTATCCTGGATGGAGCTGGAGCTAATTCTTCTAAGTGAAGTATCATAAGAATGGAAAAATAAGCACCACATGTGCTCACCAGCAAATTGGCACTAATCAATCAACACTTATGTGCACATATGGAAGTAACATTCATAGGGCGTCAGGCAGGTGGGAGGGGGTGGAGCGGATGGGTATATTCACACCTAATGGGTGTGGTGAGCACTGTCCGGGGGATGAGCACACTTGTAGCTGTGACCCTGGAGGTGCAAAGGCAATTTATGTAGCAAAAGCGTTTGTACCCCCATAATATTCTGGAAAAAAAGTCTGACCTGGATCCCACATCTGCAGAGTGAAGACACCTTACATGAACAGACGCTTTTTCTGCTCAGTTAGCTGATGAATGTCACAGAGCCTTAAGGAACAGCCACAGAACACCTCCTTTCTCACGCGGGGGCTACCCACGGCCCGGGAGCACCAGACTGCGGCGTGGGCACTGCCCAGGAATGAAATGCCACTTGCTTTTCCTTTAAAGACTGACTGAAGTTTATGACTCTCAGACTGTGAGTTAGGAAATCATTTAGGATTCCAGCTATTTCTGAAAAAGGCCAATAAAGAAGAAATGCAGCCAACATATTGCCAGAGAAATGACAGAGACTCAACTGCAATGGGAAAGCAGAGCAGGGAGCTGTGAGGACAGCAGAGAGCTGGGACACAAGACACCCTAGGCGGGTACTGGGGGTCTTTGCCTGTCCCTGAGGCTCTGCTCTGCTCTACCCTTTGTCCCACTGGCCTCTCAGCTGCCACTTCACTTGTCTCAGAAAACAGAAAACAAGTGGTTCTTTTAAAAGGTACAGGTAAAAGGTAAAAGAACACAAATGATCATCTTCACCACACAGCTCAAGCTGTTGAATCTTACACCTGTTCTGCACTCGCCTGTGACGGGCCTTCACAACACACCACGCAGGCAGCAGGCACACCACGCCCACCCACGGCTGAGCACGACACAGTCTTAATAAACGTTACTTCCACAGGTGTAAGAAAGCCCTTTCCAGATACTTTCAAATCTGCGATTTCACCACCCACAGCTTCAGAGCACGCGGCAGACTGCTCTCAGGGCCGCAGACCCTCCCCACCCCATGTGCCTGCCTCTTTGCAATGTGGCAACGCCCCTCCTTCCATCAAGAGACAGAGTCTTTCTCTCCACCCCACGGCTGGGTAGGCCACGTGACTTGCCCTGGCCAGAGGGACGTCAGCACATGTGATGCAAGCAGAGGCTTGAGATGCAGCTGCACACTGGGGGCTGCCCTGGGACTGTATCATAAAGAGCCTAGGTCTCTGCAAGGACAAAAGCCCACGCAGAGAGAGGCCCAACTGAGGGCCAGTTCCCAGTTCCAGACCTGTGAGTGAAGCTATCTGGGACCATCCAGCCCCATCCAGACAAACTGTCACCTGGCTACATCTCATGAGGGGCTCTAGGCACTTGCAGGCCAGACTGCTGATCTATGGGACGTGAGCAAATCTAATAGCTACTGCTTGAAGCCACTCAGTTTTGGGGTGGTTTGCTACACACCCATCAAAAGCTGACAGCTTGGCATGGGGGATACTACCAAGTGCATGTCACCGATGAACAAAACAGGCTCAGAGAGCTTGTGAGACGTGCTCAAGATCACATGTCCAAGCTGGGACCAAAACTTGGACATTTAAGTCTGGGTCTCAGGTCAGCATCTCCAAGGCAGGGTCCTTTTCCTTGTTCTCATATCTCAGTTGGCCTGAAACTAGAATAAGTACCCTGACACCTTCGCTAACCACTTTTGGAGTTGTTCTCAGTTTTGGAGCAAGTAATTGGGTCCCTCTTACTATGCACCACCCTCTTTTCCCAGAGTGTGCACGGCATGGGGGCCAAGGGCCGGGTGCGCTCGCTGGAGATGGGCAGCCTCGCTGCAGCACTGGTTTCTGCACCGAACTGCAAAGCTCAGGGTGGAATTATCCTTCTTTCTTCTGGGGAGCATCCGTCTTCCCAAAGCTCCTCACCTGGGCTTGAGCCCCCAGGATGGCAGCTCTGGTGATGGGCGAGCCAAGTTCACTCTTGGTTGGAGAGAACCGTGCATTCCCCAGCAGCAGCCCTTGTTGGAGGCACGTTCTGCACGTGGTGTCTCAGGTCTTAGCAGCACCAGCACCGAACATCTGGTTTCAAGTTGTTTTGGCCACAGAGATTTGCAAGTAGGAGCATCAGAGCAAGTTCCTCCTGCAGTTCTGAGCACACCCCTGCTCAGAAGCACCTGCCCCTGCTTGGGGACCGACGCACTGTGTTCTTACTCTTGTCAGCCCTGAGTGGTGGCTTTGTTTCAGGCTGATCCATCGCCTGAGGTTCTACAGACTCCATTGTATTTGAGGGTTGTAGAGCCCAGCAAAAGAGGAAACGACTATTTTTTTTTTTTT
>CAUYRT010074337.1:0-23005 GCA_963574885.1 Lepilemur ruficaudatus | reverse complement strand
AGCTGGGAATAACTACCATTGGGATGTTATAAGTTCTGAGGAAACACTGCCACTGCCCATGTTGCTATGTTTGTTTTTCATTCTCTTTACCTATTGAAGTTAATAATAAAACCGTAAGTCATAGGTAGAGAGAAGAAAACTGGTGAGATGGTGTTCTCTTCCATGAGTGTCTCTGGATTAGGGTGGGTAGAGGGCTGAGAGAGAAATCTCCTTAGTATCTGTAAAAAGAGGACAATAGAGTGCTAGCTTCTTTAGCATAGAAAACAGAAAATACAGCTCCTAAACCTGCCTTTGAATGAAACAAAGACGCAGCCTAGGACCAAAGCATTCCCCTTGTAGGTTCGCTGCAAAATTATCTTGTCCGTTGAGGGACAAATCCTTCAAAAATGAGTGCAGCCACGTTAGTGACTGAATAGAAACATTTCAATCTTCTTCTTCTGCAGCACACTTGACAAACGATGTTCACGTGCTTGGCAGACTCCCATGACTGCCCCCAGGGTTACTCCCCATTGCCTCTCTGATTGCTGGAAATTCATTCTTCTTTTGCAAGCAGGATGCAAGTGAGTGAGAGTGATGTTATACATTTATTCCCTCAAATTTTTTATATGAAAACCAAAAAAAAAAGGCAAACTTTGCTTCAAATCTTAACTCTTTAATTGTCAGGTCAAAAATGACTTGCTGTCACACAAAGACTTGTACATGTGTGTTCATGACAGCATTATTCTCAGTAGCCAAAAAATGGAAACAACCCAAATGTCCATCAATTGTTGAACAGATAAACATAATGTGGTATATCCATCAATATTATTCAGCAATAGAAAGGAACAAAGTATTAAAATATGGATGAACCTCAGAAACATTATGTTAAGTAAAAGAAGCCAGACACAAAATTACATATTATAAGATTTCATTTATAGAAATGTCAAGAAAAAGCCAAGACAGGAAGTAGATTAGTGGTTGCCTGGGGCTGGAGTGGGAATGGGGAGTAACTGTAAGTGAGCATGAAGTTTCTCTTTAGGGTGCTAGAAATAGTCTAAAATTAGATTTTAGAGATGGTTATACAACTCTATAAATACATTAAAATTCAATGAAGTGTACACTTTAAAATGTGTGAATGTTGTGGTATGTAAATTATATCTCAATAAATTATTTTGCAATAAGAGAAAACTTACTTGAGATAAAACAAAAGAATGGCTGGTGACATTGCTCATGATTGACAGAGACTGGCCTTGCATGCCTCCCCAATCTCCTACCTCCAAAGCTGTTCTCTCGCATCTCCTGGCACTCAGTTCAGGATTTTAAAAATCTTCTCTGTCTCCTTTATTGACAGACTGTGGCACCATCCCCTGTGGCACATTATCACATCTTTATAAATATAATCAACCCCATTACACTTGCAGGATTGTGTGAGTCTAAAGCAATCTATCTTAGCAGCAGAGAAACCAGGAGGTGTTATGCACTGCTTAGTCTCAAGGACAAAATACAGCAAACAAAATGTACAATGTGTTGTTGTAACTTACCTGTTGCGTATCCTTTGGGCATTTTCTCCACTGGGAAAAAAAGGGTAATGATAATTTTTCCGGTCATTAGAGACTGTTTGTAACAAAAATATTTTGTATGTGTGAAATAAGAATATAAAACCAATATTTTCTGTTGACACTTGATATATTTATTGTCATGACTTGAAAACTCACAGTTTTAACAAATTCCTACTGCCATATACATACCTGAAAAAGTGTAATAAACATAAGTTTATAATAACTTTTGACATAGTGCCATGCTATGAAGCAAAGTTTAGCATGTTTAAATTTTCCTTAGCTTACATATCTGACTACAAAATCTTTTAAAATTGAAAATATGAAAGCTGAAAGGGAACTAAAATATCACCCAGCCAATACCTGTAGCTTAGGGAATGAAAGACTATTACAAGCAACTTGCTCCAAATCTCACGGAATAGTGAAGGCAATTCAGGACTGAGAACCTAAGTCTCCTAACTCGGAGTTATATGCTCTTTCCATTATATCTATATCTCATAGAGTATACATGTATACATGCACATGAGTATACATGAGGAAGGTGCACAATGGATTAATAAGAATGGGAGACGAGCTACCCCTCAGAAACAGAACTGAACATATGTATGTGTGTGTGTGTGTGTGCGTGTGTGAACACAGAGAGAGGGAGACAGAGAGAGACAGAGAGAGACAGAGAGAGAGAGAGAGATTTCTTGCAAAGAATTGACTCACGTGATTATGAAGGGTGAGAAGACCCACAATCACCACTTGCAAGCTGGAGACCCAGGAAAGCCAGTGGTGATTGAATCTGAAGGCTCGAGGACCAGGGGGGCTGATGTCAATCCCACTCCAAGGACAGGAGAAGATCAAGGTTCCAATCCAAGCAAGCAAGCAGGAAGCAAAATGGGATGAATTCCTCCCTTCTCTACCTTTTGTTCAATTCAAGCCCTCAACAGATTGGATGATACATACACACATCAGAGAGGGCAACCTACTTCAGTGAGTCCACCGATTCAAATGTTAACCTCATCCAGAAACACTGTCACAGACACGCTCAGAAATAATGTTTCATCTGGGCACCTTTTAGCCTAGTCAAACTGGCACATAGAATTCACCATCGCAATACCTCGTATTCAATTAGAAAGAATTAAGGTAGGGAATGGCAAACTGTCATTCCGTGGACTAAGTCCAGCCTATACAGAAGTTTACTTGACCAACATGGGCATTTAAAAATTTAAATTTAGTTGTCAACTTTCAGAATTTGGAGATTTTTCATATAAATTTAAATTTCCGTTTTTTTAAGAAAAGTAGGGCTTTTGTAACCCTAGGTCAGTGTTATTATTCTATGACAGCAGTCACTAACAGCAGTTGCCCTGTTTAAAAGGTACTTTCCTTCTCCTTTGTGTAGACATTTGAGTTTGTCACACTGAATTAAGGGATCTGAGAATACTGACTCTTAGATTGCTTATGTCAAGTTGGAACTTCTGGGACAGATGTGTGGAGCTCAGAGCTTGGTTGGCTCAATTCTAACCTCTCTGGTTGGGTATAATTTATGCAAAGAACAACTGTTAGGAATATATATCTGCAACAGATTTATTAGGGATACACTAGAACTAATTTAGAATTTGGGTTTTTTTCAAAGAGATGGTAGCAGATATCCTGGGACAGGTTTGTTCTTGATATTTGTGGGGCCCAGAGTAAGAGTACAAATAAAGGCCCATGTACTGTATGTCTAAATTTTTAGAATTTGCAAACTTTATCAGACTATTAAGTAAAATAAAGTTCTATATTTCATTGAAAAATGTACCTACATAACATAAAAGCCTGATTTAAATTTAAAATTCTCAAACACACCAGAGTTCCAGACCAGAACAAGGTAGCATGAAGAGAACTCAGCTTAGGATACTGCCCCACAGTTCACTCCCACTTTTTCTACCCTGTCTCCATCCCCTACCAGGTGACCCTTTGGAAGAAGGACCTAATGAAGAATCCAGTGCCGTCCCTGGAAGTGGGCTATGTGTCATTTGGGCATAAAATTGTCTGGTACACAGGACAAAGTCTAAAAGTGGGTTTTGAGCATCAGGAGGTCACATACCCTTGGCGGCAAGGACTCCTTTTACCATAGGGAGGCATGCAACCATCGAATGATCAGTGGGGGTGATTTCCAGCAGAGATCAGTAAACCATAGCCTGCAGGCCAAATCTAGCCCATAGCCTGTTTTTCATGGCCTTTGAGATAAGAATGAAAGGGTTGTAAAAAAAATACAATAAAAAGTAGGTGACAGAGATCCTAAGTGGCCCACAAAGCCCAAGGCATATACTATCTTGCCCTTTACAGAAAAGTTCCTATATTAAAACCCAGGTTAAGCTCCCCTCTTACTTGAGTGTGAGGGCAGCATACCCCAGGATGACCCAGATCCTTCAAAAACCATCATGGAGCCAATTCAAAGTCTACTTGCCTCCTCCAAAATTCCTCAATGGTTATGAGTTTACCCACTCCCAACTCCCTAATCTCTGGAGAATATTACTACCATGTGAGCACCATAGTGTTGATCAGTCAGTGCCAATTTGATGGTGAGTACAAGTGGACCCTATTCTTCCATTCTTGTGATACCTCACTTCGGAGGATGGGCTCAAGCTCTACCCAGGAAAGTATGTGAGGTGCTAGATCACCATCATTTCTTATAATTGAATAATATTCCATTGTATACATACACCAAATTTTAATAACTCACAACTAATAGATGTGGTAAGCATTGTAGGGGGGAAAAGGCACACCCTAAATCATGGTTTGGGTGTGGCAAAGTCATAACATGTTACCAAAATGTTTGTGCCCTCATAATATCCTGAAATGAAAAAAAAAAAATTCCTTAAAGGCCCTGGACCCAGGTACCATTTTAGTTAAGTGCAAAAAGGACTCTTCCTCTTTCCCACAGCAAAGAAATGTAAGCGCTTAGCTGAATCTCAGCAAGTTGGGAGTTCAATAGCCTAGAGACCTGAGTGATTAAATTCCACCTTTGCTTCTCCTCTGTGTCTCTCTAAGGAGAGAGACAGATGGTGTGTCAGGTGAAAGCAGATCATGTGGAGATGAGTATCTCTGACACTGGCTCAGAGGCAGTTTTATATGAGGCCAGTGGCCTTGAATAGAATCAAATACTTACATTAAAAGAGAAGGCAGATGGGAGTTACCACATCGTGAAGCCGCGGCATCTTACCTCACAACCTGACTGAGGTACTGTGATCTGCTGTTTCCTCACACCACATAAAGCAACACTTTCCCAAAGGAAAATAGGCTTTTCCTTCTCACAGATAGATGTCACTTCAAATCCCTGAGCTGAGCTAAGAACAAAGAAACCTCAGAGAAAGTCATTCATGACCTTTGAGGTTGATCTGATTTTCTTATTCACAGCAATACAGAGGGCTTTTATTTTTTATAAGCAAAGGCAAAAGCCC
The DNA here is from genome assembly GCA_963574885.1 of Lepilemur ruficaudatus. Lineage (NCBI taxonomy): Eukaryota > Metazoa > Chordata > Mammalia > Primates > Lepilemuridae > Lepilemur > Lepilemur ruficaudatus. The sequence goes on along the minus strand of CAUYRT010074337.1, from coordinate 18,039 downwards.
CACTGTAACCGAACGAGTCAGAAGAGCAGGAGGTTGAATTTTACAGGCTTTCTTCAATAAGAAATAGCTTTATTTATTGATAATATAGGAAGCCTTGCTGCTAATAGAGAATAGGCTGTAAAATTCCAAAATCAAAAAACTACAGAGAATAATATAATATTAATAAATGCACATGTACCCACACATAGATAGGATACGATTTTGTCGTAATTGTTTCAGATCTTTTTAAAATATAAAATAAATTAAATATTACTTTTAAAGTTGAATTCTTTTTGCCCACCTTTCCCTATAGTCCCATTAAACCTATAAGTCTGATAAATTACATTAATAGATTCTTAATGCTGAATTATTGCTCTTTTCTTTGACTAAATCTTATTTGCTCAAATTTTTATATATGAAGTACTGTGCTAAATTCTTTTTGCTCTAATATTATTTAGAATTTGTGCATTTATATTCATTGGTAAGATTGGACTATAATTATAGCCTTAAAAAATGAGTTAGGTAACTTACCTCTTTTTTCTGTTCTCTGAAATGGTTTGCGTATGAAAGGAATTATCTTTTTCATTTAGGTTTGAAGAAATTCACCCATAAAACTGTTTTACTATTAATTCATCTAAAGATTTCAATCTGTCAGTTTTTAAATACCTTCTTTAGTCAACTTTATCATTTATGTTATTTATATTTTCTACCTCACCCCAATTTTTAATTTATTAGCAAAAATTATTCATGGTATTCTTTTTAAAATTTAAAAAATTAAACTGTATTTCTAATATTTTCCTTTTCATATTCTTTTCTGTATTTATTTGTGATTTTTTTCCTTTTCTGAATTGATTTTGTCAGATATGTCTGTTTTATTATTCAAAGAATCAGCTTTTTACTTCTAATAATTTCTTCTTTTTCTTATTTCGTTAGTTTCTGATTTTATCCTTTTTTCACATTCTTTCCATTTGCATATTTTTTATTTTCTAGCTTTTTTACTTGAAACCTTATCCCATTTGTTTTCAGTATTCCTTTAAAATAAATGCATCCCACAATTTTTATATGCAGTTCCTTTATTTTGTTCAAATCTAAATATTTTGTATTATGATTACTTCTTTAACTTATGAGTTATTAACTGTTACTTTCCTTTCAAATGAATTTGTATTATTTTTTTAAACATTTAAATTAATTCCTTATATCATTGTTTTTACAATTAAATGTGTTCTGTGTGATATCAACTTTTTGGAATCTGTTGGGAGTCCCGTTGTACCATTATAGAAGGTCAATTTGGAAGAATTTTTTTTGTGTGCATGTATGCTTGAAAATAAGTTAGGCTTTCTATTGTTTCATGCTAAATTCTATATAGGTTTCAGATCAAGCTAATGTATTATTCATATTACTACAGTGCTACTATGGGTTTTTTTGGGTTTTTTTTTGCAAAAACTATCAATTTCTGAAAACATTGTGTTAAAATCTTCCTATGTGATAATATTAATGTGGTAAATAGTATTGATTTCCTATTGTTAAACTACCCTTTCATAGTAGTTTAGAAATAAATCCTACTAGTTTATGACTATCGTTTTTATTCACTTTATTCAGTTTGCTAATGATTTGTTTAGGATTTTTGTTTCCAGGTTCATAAGAGAGATTAGCCTGTATAAATTTCCATTCTTCTAATATCCTTGCAATAAAATGAGTTTGGAAGCTTCCTTCCTCTCTTTTTCTTTGTTTGAAAGATATTTATAAAGTTGTTATTATTTCTTTCATGAATGTTGTTTGGAAGATTTATCAGAGAAACCATCACAGATTGTAGGGTGTGTGTTTGTTTGTTTGTTTGTTTTGTGGAAAGGTTTTTGAAAATGGATTCAGTTTTCTTGATAGACGTAAAAGGATTCAAATGTTCTCTTTCTTCATGGGTCAGTTTTGATAAGTTCTGCTTTTCCAAGGAATTGTCTCTTAGTCTGTTTGTTTTGCTGGAAAGGAATGCCTGAGACTGGGTAATTTATAAAGAAAATAGATTTATTTGGCTTGTGATTCTACTAGCTGTACAAAAAGCATGGTGCTGGCATCTGTACCTGCTTAGAACCTCAGGCTGCTTCCATTCATGGTGGAAGGCAAAGGGGAGCAGGCATATGCAGAGACCACATGGCAAGAGAAACAGCAAGCAAAAGGTGAGGAGCCAGACTCTCTTAAAATAATCAGTTCCGGAGAGCTAATAGAGTGAGAATTCATTCACTCCCCTCCACACACAGGGAGGACATTAATCTAGCAAAAGCAATCCGCCCCCATAACCCAAATACCTCCCACCCCCACCTCCAACAGTGGGGATCAAACTTCAACATGAGATTTGGAGAGGTCAGACATCCAAACTATAGCATTGTCCATTTCAGTGAAATTCTCAAATTGGTAAAAAAAATTGTTCATAATATTTTTTAATATCTTTTGTCTATAGCATTTATAGCCTTGTCCCTGTTTTATCCTTAATAACAGTAACTCGTGCTTTTTCTCTTTTTCTTAATTAGTCTTGTTAGGAATTTATCAATTGCAGTAAGTTTTTAAAGAACTTTTGGCTTTGTTGCTGTTGTTTTCTATTGTGCATTTGCTTTCTATTTAATTGATTACTGCTTTATATTGAGTCAGTCTTATGATTACTTTAATAACTTCTATACTCTTACTGAGTTTACTTTTGCTTGTTTAATTGTACATAAACAGAAATGTGTTAAAGCTTTTCTTTATGATTATAAATTTTATAATTTTTATAAAATTATAAAAGTTCTTATTTTAAACCTGTTAATTTTTGCTGTATATATTTTGAAGCTATAATATTAGATACATTAAAATTTGAATTTATTATAACTTATTGGTGAATTGACCCTTTTATTCTTACAAAATATCTGTCATCATCTTCAGTCATGTTTTTGTTCTTAAAAATGTACTTTATCTGGCATTAGTACTGTCACCAGCTTTTTGGTTAGTGTGTACATGGTATATCTTTTTCCATTGTTTTACTTGAAACCTATCTATGTCCTTGTATTTAAAGTGTTTGTTTTGTAAGTAGTATTTGCTATTATTATTTTAATCTACTCTAACAATATTGTCTTTTAATATAAGTATGTAGAACATTTGCATTTACTGTAATTTCTGATATATTTAGGTTTAATGGCACAATTACTCTTTGTTCTATTTAATTCACTTATGCTCTTTATTCTCTTTCTAGCCTTATTTTTTTAATTAATCAAAAATTTACTATTCTATTATTTCTCTCCTAATAAGTGGCTACTTATATATTTCTTATTCTTTGAGTAGCTACCCTAGATATCACAGCTTACATTCTTAACTTATTATAGCCTAATACAATTTATTACTTTTTACTACTGCTCCAGTATTGCTAGAATATAACATATTAACCTCACTCATCTTCTCTTTGACTTTTGAATTACTTTTTTCATGACTTTTAACCCTACATATATATTTTTAAATCCCACATATTACTATTTTTATGAAGTTAATATACATTGAAATTTACCCACAAATTTTCTCTTTCCATTATTCTTTTTTCCTTTCTGTATTTCTATACTCCTATATTATTTCTTGTATTGAAGATTGCTAATAACAAATTCTTTCTCTTTTTTCCCCTTGAAATATATCTATTTTTCCTTCATTTTGAAGAACGATTCTATGGGGTATAGAATTATAAGTTGTAAATTATCCTTAGATACTTTAAAGTTGTCATACTATTTTCTTTTAAATTTTATTATTTCTGTTGACAGGTCAGTTGTAAATCTTTTTTTTTTCAGTTTTGTTTTGTTTTGTCTTGTCTTGTTTGCTCTTTTAAGAAAATATTTTTCTTTTTCCTTCTTCAATTTAAAATCTTTCTGAATAATTTGTTTCATGCCTGTGGGTATTCATGGGTTTTTTCTTTGTATTTATGCTGTTTGTAGTTGTAGACCTTCTTTAATCTGTAGCCTGATGTCTTACATCAGTTTGGAAAATTCTTGGCCTTATCCATTATCTCTTCAAGTATTATTTTGACGCATTATTTTTTTCTACTTTCTTGGGACAGCAATTATATGTATATCATATCTTTGAGTCCCGTATGTCTTTTACCTTCTTTTCTCTATTTTTCATTCTTTTTCTTAGTGTTTCAAACTAAGAAATTATTTATCTCTTCATCAGCCTTATCCATCTTTTCCTCTATTTTATTCTACATAATGATGAATTATTTTAAGGTCTTTGTCTCTTAACTCCAACATCTAGATAATCTATAGGTCTGTTGTTTCCTCCCTCTTGAGTTTTTGGTTTTAAGGTCTTGTGTCTTGGCATGTCTATTTTTACTTTTATTTTACATGAATGCTGAATATTACATATGAATAAAATGCAGAATCTCTGCATAATGTTATCTTCCTTCAGAGGAGCTTTAATTTTCTTCTGGCTGGCAGATACAGTACAAGCAGATGACTATGATCCAGTTGGAGTTTAAGATATTTTGAGGTTGTGTTTCAGGCTTTTTGATAACTTGTCTATTCTTAGTTTGTCTTTATATCTAGGACATAATCCTTCTATCACCCCAACTGGAAGCCTTGGGTTTAGTCCAGATGTCCTTCTCTCTGACAAACCCTTAGCTCCTATTTTCCTCTCCTTGTCTTAGGCAGCTCAGGCTGCCATAACAAAATATTAAGACTGAATAACTTAAACAAAGAAAATCTGTTTTTTCACTGTTTAGGGGCTAGAAATCTGAGGCCAGGTTGGCAGCATGGTTAGGTTCTGGTGAGGACTCTCTTTCTGACTTACAGACGGTCACCTTCCTGCTATGTCTTCACATGGCAGTTTCTTGGTGCATGTATGTGAGAAAGAGACTAATCTCTTTCTTTCTCTTCTTATAAGGTTACTAATGCCATCATGAGGGCCCCACCTCATGACCTAATCTAAGCTGAATTGCCTCTCAAAGGCCCCGTCTCCAAATACTATCTATCACATTGGAAGTTAGGGCTTCAACATATATATTTGGGGGAATATAAACATTCAGTCTGTAATATTCCCAACCCAATGAGACTTTTAGAATTTCTGCTTAGCATTTTAACCTTTAAGCAGCTACTTCGTGCTTGGTCTTTTCCCCCACATACACAGTTTAGGAATGTCAAATGCCTCAGTGGGAATGTTATGTACAATGTTGGGCTTACTTCTCTAAAGTTTTGCTTTCTTCATTATCATGACCTCTCGCATCATAGCTGCTTTGGTTGCTCCCTGGAGATTTTCAACATCTGTGTGGTATATTTTATTCAGCTTTTATGGTTGTTTCCAACAGAAGTTTAGTCTGATGCAAGCTACTCCTTTTTTATCTAGAACCAGTAGTACATTCTTTTTTTTCTTTCTGTATTGCATAGATAAGAAGGAATACATAAATGCAAGACAGATATTCTTTCTAGTAATAGGATTACATAATCAGGAGAACTTTTCTTGTGTTCTCTAGGAATTCATAATGCAAACGGTATTGATTCCTCCCTCATTTACTGTATTTATTTCCAATACTCAAATTAATTTCATTTGGGAACTATTTGACAGCAAAATTCTATGTACCCAAATTATACATTTACTCTTTGAATCTATTTTATTAAATGTCATATAGATAGGAAGAGGGGGTTGAAAAATAAATTTGGACTAAAATGGCAAAGAATATCTTTGACTCAGTCACCTTATGTAGCTATTATGAAACAAGGAAAAGAATGAAACTAAGTCATCTTTGAGCAGCAAAGCTATAGCTCTTGGAAACAAGAGCTGTAATTAGTATTTTCCTTTTTCTACAACACCCAGGGTTCTATATTACAATAGATAGATAATAGAATGTAAAGAAAGATATGAACTGAAGCATGAAAAGAAGAATATTTCAAATTTCTATCTATTATCCCACCAATAATGAAAACTAACAAAATTTTCAAGGTAATGTCTTTATTGGCCAATTAATAAGCACATTAATTAGGTGTCAAACCACTCTCAACATATTATCAGAGAGTTTCAACATATATGTCCAATCCAAATATGCAATCTATAAAGAATGGGCCATGAAGTTTTATTACTGTTACATGTCAGTTTCATGTGTTACTATGCTATTTCTCACCAGACTTTAACAAATTACTGTCACCCACATGGCGTTAAGATAATTTCTTATTGAAGATAAGTAGCAAGAGCAAAACTACTTAGCATTTGACTAGTACTTTACATAGATTAATCCGCACTTGGCAAGTATTATCTTGTTCTCATTTTAACAATTGGGAAAATTAAGGCAAAGAAAGATTAACTCTATAGAGGAGAATTAACAGTAGTAGCTTAAAGAAAAAAATATGCCTACATAAACACCCCACTCCCAAGATGTACTTCCTAAACCAAAACTAAACAAAATCATCAAACCAAAGCAACTAACCAAGTAAATAAATAAAATAACTCATATTTAACAAGGTCATACAGATTTTTTTAGCTCTTGACAGAAGAGACGGGGAAAAATGTTATTTATAAGATGTAGACTATTTCTACCTTCTAAGAGATAAAGGCTTGAACTTTCTGGAGATAATTACCTTACTTGAGGGGAGAGGTATGTGGAGAATCTAACACTAGAAAGGAACCATCCATTGTTATTAGGGAGGACTTTTCATGTGCAGTATAGTAGTATCCCAAATACCAAGCTTCCAATTGAGAAATTAAAGTTCTGATTAGTGATATAAATATGATTAATTTTTAATAGATCTTTATCATTCCAGATTATGTTAATGTGCTTTATGCATATGTATTTTTGGTGGATTTTGTAGATGTGCATGCTGTGACTCCAAGTGTTGCATGCAAGAGATCAGGATAGGATCTCAAAAAGAGTTAAAAGGTTGTATAGACCTGGTCATAGCATTATACTGGGGAATGGTCTTTGAAATGAAAATATATATTGTTCAACCTGACTGAAGGACTTAAGTCTTACAGATGGTGTTATTCAAGTTCAAATAATCTAGATTTGGAGGATTATAATGATGCTGAATACTTGAGACATATGCTGATGAGAATTATAAAGTGTTATATAGTCCAGTATATTTTGGATATGAAACGGCTAAGAACATATCACTGTGTATAGAGTTGGAATTCCCTCTCAGCAGACATGCCATTCCCAGTGACATTTATTCTGGCTGGCAAATAGTCAGTCCTGAATGAGGATGACTGTAAGAGGTGGGACTTTGACTGGAGGAGGGAGAAAACTATTTGCAGAGAGGAATTCAAGGAAATGGGCTAGGATTCCGGAGAAGGGGCCTCCCCTTGGGGAAAGCCGTCTGCATCCTATCACAGCTACAATCCAGAGATTAGATAGTCTGGCAGACCTATAAGACAGTGAGAGCGCAGGTAGCTAGATAAGAAGTTACAGACTAAAGGATCAATGATGAGGGTCTTAGGACCATGGTCTTTTTCTTACAGTAGTATATCCATGTTGAACTTCTCTGTGTTGTGCTTGCTTTGGCAGCACATATACGAAAATTGGAACAATACAGAGATTAGCCTGGCCCCTGTACAAGGATGACATGCAAATTCAAGAAGCATTCCATATTTGTTAGGTTGTCATCTTAAGTGAAATAAGCCTAGCACAAAAAGACAAATAGCACATGCTCTCACTTATATGTGAGAGCTAAAAAATTTGAACACAGGGAGGTGGTGAGTGGAAAAATAGATACCAAAAAGTGGAAAGGGTGAGTAGGGGGCAGGGCGGAGGATGAAAGAAGTGAGTTAAAGGGTACAAACAGACCTAGATAAAAGGTCAAATTCAATGCTTGATCTCAGAGTAGGATGACTATATTTAACACAAAAGTATTGTACTCAGGTGATGGACACCCTGAATACTCAGACTTGATCTCTACGTATTATATACATATAACAAACTTTCTCATGTACTCTACAAATTTGCACAAATAAAAAAATGTAAAAAACAAGACAAAAAAATTCTCATTAAACCACCAGATTCATTTTATTTTTGTTTTTTTTCACGAAAGTAACTGTCCCAAATTTTTAAAAATAAAGTTCTCTGTGTTGTAATTTCCTCCAGTTATCATCAGACTTTTAATAAAAGCCTGTCATTGCTATAGCATGGTCTCAGCTCTCACCTCTTGATGGAAGGGTCTCCATTGGTGGTCTGACTGAAGTGTTGCTGAGAGAACAGCAGAAGCCTAAGCAAAGTTTGCAGGACAGCAAGGAGCAATGCTCCAAAGCAAGAACCAGACAGCTAACTGGAGTGTCACACAACAACCTGGATGGAGTAAGAACACCTAACCAGTCGCAGGGGTGGGCTCCAGAACTCCTGTGAGGGCTAGGCTTGTGAAAGTCTAGTCTGCCCACTTAGAAGTGTGATGAAGATCCTTGGTAGTGATTTTGGTATTAAAGCTCAGAGGGACCTCACAGACAGGAATTCTGGGATATTTGAAGAACACAACAGAAAAGTTAAAATTGCAAACTACAGAGAAAAATAAAAACTTACTCCATGCTTTTCATTTATTCATGATGCTTTGTTGCTTTAATTGTTGAGTTTCTATTGCTTTAGTTTTTTGTTTCTTTTGCAATGCAATGATCAATTTTCATTTTAAACTAAGAGTGACTTTTTTCAGATTTACATTCCATCTGATTAGACTAATATGTCAAAACAAATAGCTGTTCTTTAATGTTAGAGTCAAAGAAGATATTTCCTTTCTTTGGAATCATAGGTATTTTACTTGCTTTACTAATTATGATGAATAGTAAAAGTTATTAGCTGTTGCTTATTGCACATGTTTACCTTAACAAATACACACATATACCCAGATGTACAGTTTTGACTGATTAGAACTAATTTACTTGTTCATTTGAGCCATTGTTTTTTAAAATTCCAAGGATTTAGGATTGTGTCATAATAACATGAGGTACATATTAAAAATACAGATTCCTGGGTCATAACCCCAGCATTCTGACTTAGGAGGTTTAGTCTAGGGCTCAAACACCTATGTTTTAATAAATTCCTTGGTGTTGATTGTGTCAATAATATTTGAGAATCACTTCCAGAGGCTTCTCCATGTGATGAACATTTATGTCTTTAAAAATTCACAGATTTTTAAATCACTGTGGATGCTAGGAGCTAAAACACTGGAGTGTTTTTTTATGTAAATACAAAACCAAAAACTGACACAATGCAAGCAGAATCAGGTTTTTTACCAGTACAGTAAAACCATTTGAATTTATATTGAATTGCTGGTCATTTTGAAGTTTTAGCCCCACTTTATAGCATTGTGATACCACTTGAGATAAAGTGTTGAATAACTTTTGCCAGTCCCCCATGCTCTAATCACTGGCTCATACCTCTGCCACTGCCCACCTTTGAAACAGCTTCCAAAGAGGCAAAACTAAGAATTTCTCCACTTTGTGCAAATCCTGAGATCTGGTGCTTCCTTATCCTTCCGTGTTCTCTGACCACTTGGCCATTGCGGATGTACGCACAACATGGTATGATGATTTTTCTCTTAGACCTAGAATTTCCAGCCAGTCAATAACACTTACCAATTGCTAATTATCACTCTTATTTTACTGTGGTGTTTGATTCATATCTGTTATCACACTAGATTCACATTACCACCCTTTGATTTTTTTTCTAAATGCTCAGTCTGCATTCTGTGTTAGTATCTTTCTGATGGCATCTATTATACCTTAGTTTGACTTACAGTTACTTATGTACGTATCGTTTTCCTTCCTTTTATCTTCATTTCTCCCTTACTTCCTCCATCCCTTCCTTATTTCCTTCTGCCTATCTTCTTTTCTCCCTTCATCTTCTTTCTTTTTTCCTGAAAAGATTCTCCATGGAGCTGTATAAACTGTTTTAAGACCACCCAGAGTTTGTCCCTCAGAGCATTAACTCCTGGCACTTGGGCATTCTGCATATGTGTGCACTGAGCATGAAAAGTCAGAGGCACCAGTGGGTGCATGAGGCATTGCACTGCCAGAATGCACCTGCATGAAGCTGATGAAAGCCCACCTAGAATCACTGCAGTGACTGGAAAAAGAGACAAATGAGCCCGAGAGATTTTGAAGCAATGCACCAGAGATGTCTGACACAGATGGCTTTGAAAACAGGAGTTGCGAGGTAGAGAAATCATGGCAAGTTGGGGGACTCCAAGTAGAGAGACATATAACATACGAAAAAATATCAACATGTGAAACAATAGGTCATGCACAGAGATCTATGTGCAGTTCTATTTTGTTGGAATATAAAATTTGAGAAGGTAATGACTAGAGATGAGGCTAAAGAGATGACAAAGAAGCTCCTATAAATTCCCGAATTTCTTTGTAGCCCTTTACAGAATTGAAAACGGCTGTGGTGTTTAATTTTATGTATATCAGAGTTTATTTTATTATTTGTTCAATTTTATGAAACATTTTATGTACTATAAAGGCAAGGACATACCTGTCGTCTTTTCCATTATATTCAGGACAAGGGAAGCATTTTGAATGAAGAAGGGTGTAGATTGTCAAGGGCTTGCATACCGTTCTAGGCCTCTTCCTTCACTCTCTAAGGTTCTTAAGAGCAAGAGTCACATCTAACCCTCTCCTTGCTGCTTAGTGCGTAGTCTTCTACATAGTAGGTACCTAGAGACTGTTTACCAAAATAATGCCAAATTATTTAATTACAGAATTATTAATACTTGGATTTATCGGAAAGCTATGGAAAGAGTAGGTATACTATGAGAGGCTGCACAAAGAGATGTCTGTAAAAGAGATGTCAAGGAAGTATGATTTGAATAATTTGAAGGAAGATTAAAGGCATTTTTGACATCTATCTATTTTTCAAACTAAATTGACTAGTCAAATCATTCATAACACTTAAACTAATTCATGCTATTAAATCTTGCCTCAAGAGTTTCTTTTCTAGACTCTGGCATATGAATTTGCAAAGACATCGGAGAAAGCTGTGTGTGTAACAGCTAATAGCTATCAAAATGGTAAGATGTTAGTGTGGCTTTAGAATATAATTGCATTTAGGGACATTAATTTCTCATTGACACCTGCTTTTAGATATAGTATGCTCAATAAAAGTGAGGAGAAATGAATACGTCTGAATCCCGACAAATTAACTATTAGTGTTTTAAAGCCACCAGACATCTCCAGCTGCTTACTTATAATTGTAACATCTCTGTCAAAGACCCATAGAAAACGTGAGGCCCAACTAATATTAGAGATTTCATTTCAGTTTACTTTTTCTTTTAAAATGTCATTTAACATTCTCAATGATTGGGTCTAGCCCAGAAAACACACAAAATGTTGAGATGAAAATCTGTGAGTGACCCAATAGAGGAGCTTGAGATTTGGTCAAATTTTTACATGGCAAAGCCCATCAATTGTTCTCTGTAGATATCTTTTTTTTTTCCAAATAAAAGCTTACAATATATTGTTTACATAATGACTTGATAATTATGGTAAGAGTAAAACATGCAACATCTGGCAGAAAATATGGAGGAATTCTTCCTAGCTAAATTAACTAGCTAACTGGTTAGTACTAGGTGAAATCTCAGGATCAAAAGATACCTTAAAGATCATGTGGGTCATGTAGTTCATTATGTCTTATCTACCAATAACTTTTCTTCGGCCTGCATTTGATTTTGACAAAAGAAAAAAATTTGAATTTGCAGCCATTTAAAACTCAAGATTTTCCTCACAAATGTCTAGACTTGCAATTTCTTTTCTTCTATGATAACATCCAGCCTTTCTCTCCATGTGGCAACCATAATGTGGAGTTGTCAATAGCTGCTCCCTTTAGAGAATGAAGCCCTACCTCTGTGCATTGCATTCTAGTCACCCACTGCAAGAATTTAGGTTTCTGGCCTGACTTCTGCAGGCATTTGAATTTCTGACTCCTGCCCTTGAGTAATGCTAAGAGGTATTTTAGCTTTTATATCTTAAATCCCTGCAGCTGAGTAATATATGCTATACTTTTATCTGGCTAACATGGATAACTTTTCTTCAGTATGGTATTATTTGGCAATATAAACATTATAATTTGTTTAGCATGTAGTTTTAAACTAATTAGGGATTCACTTCTGTCTAATGAAATATGCTTATAGCAGTTTAGTGTTATCTTGTTAGTACAGGTTGCAAATACCTAATTCTTTTTAAAAATCTTCTCCTTTAAAGTCAACTTACACATACGGGCATCAGACCAGGAAAAGCCTCATTCAGCAATGTGGGATATATAGATAGATAGATAGATCCAATACATTTATAATCTCAGATTAATTTTTAATCTGAATGTTTTCCAAACTATAATACACGACTTGAATTAGAATTAACTTCAGAATGGCAAATAGTTGACAGTGAACATTCTTCTATATAATTGGGAATCTGATGCTCACTCACAGTATATGACTTGGCCTGCTTTACTGAATATTTATTTAGCAAATGTTTATCATAACTCAGAATCTCTGTGCAAAAGGCACTTAGGAAATATAAAGGTGAATAACATGTGGCATCTGCCCTCCAAAGACTTTATATTCTGGTCAGGAATACAAATACATAAATAATTCAAGGCAGCTAGGCAGGGGAGTGTGAAATAGACAGCAGGTGGAAGTGAGTAGCCTGAAGGTTGGAAGTGGAGTAAAGGGTGTGTAGGGGAGGATGAGGGGAGTTATCTCAATATTCTAATTAGTGGTCTGGCCAGTGTTAGAAAGTCTCCCCAGGATTGCAGATCAATGGATGCTGAGTGCTGTCCCTGCAAAAAGAGGTAGATTCTAGTCCCAGTCTTGTCATCAGCTTGCATTAGCTTCTTAAAAATGCAACTTGAAAGAGTTAAATGTTGGCCTCAAAAATATTAAAAGACTAGTATAATAAAAAAGAGATTGACTACATTCTGCCTTTCTGTTGGAGTTGCTTTGACTTGTTTTTCATAAGGATTGGTGTGGGTAATCCAGGCTGTTATATGTTTGGTCGTGGTCATGATATTTGCTAAGAGGACAGGTAATACCCTCTTACATAGGTGTACACAATACTGAAATAATTTTAATTTATCTATTAAATGATTGTTCTGTAGTGAGTTTATTCTGGAGGTAAAATCAGCCAGATTTACTGTTCGACATAATAGATTTTTAAAAAAATAACAATAACTGCTGGGCTGAAGGTTTCTCTTTTCAAATTCTTTTTTGTTTGTTGTGTTTTGTTTTGAGACAGGGTCTTGCTCTGTCACCCAGCCTGGAGGTCAGTGGTGTCATCATAGCTCACTGCAACCTCAAACTCCTGGGCTCAAGCAAGCCTCCTGCCTCAGCCTCCCGAGTAGCTGGGACTATAGAGAGGTGCGTGCCACCATGTCTGGCTAATTTTTCTATTTTTTGTAGAGATGAAGTCTCACTATTGCCCAGGATGGTTCTGAACTCTTGGGCTCAAGCTATCCTCCTGTCTTGGCCTCCCACACTGCTAGGATTAGAGGCATGAGCCACCAAACCGAGCCTGCAATTTCTTCTGTTTAGATCATCTGATGACATTAGGAGATCTCACTAAGTGACTGAGACTCACTTAGTATTTCAAGAAAAGGAGGTAAGAATTAAGAGGGGTGTGGAGCATCACTGATAAATAAGGTAGAATGTGTGCTTCAAACTGCAGAACTGCTGTAAAATGTCATTTCTGATTACACATTATTAGTGTGCTCTCAGTAGTACCAGCTGGCCAAACACAGACAGGAGAAAAGTGGATAATATTATCTCATGTTAATAACTTATAGTTATCTTGTCCTTTTGTTGAATGCATCTTTTTCTGTCCACTTAAATGACTCCATTGGGCCTATGTACCTGATTATGTGTCTTTAATCAACAGTGCTTATATCAACTCTTCCCTTTTTTTCTTTCTTCTTCTTCTTTGTCATTTTTGGCCCTTTCCTAAGCACAATCAGTAAACTATTCTTTCAAGTCTATATTTATTGAGCATAATTAAAGCAAAGCACTAGAATAGATACTGTATAGGACACAGTGATAAGCATGATTCAGTCCCTGCCTACAGTACGTTTATAGTGTGGGAGGAGAGGAGACAGAAGGAGGAAGGGAAAGTACTCCGTTCAGAACTGGTCATGTTCCAAGCACTATCATCTCCCTCAAGCCTCACACAAGTCATTAAACTTGCCTTCATATTTATAAAGGTGATCACAGAGATTTCAGGTACATTAGTGAGCTAGAAAATGATGCATGTTCCTCCTACACACCCTCAATCCTGTTGCTTTCGACTACACCTTTTTTACTGTACTGGTAACTTTTTGCCTTCTAATATAATTAATTGTGTACATCTATAAGATAAATTTTCATAACTCCAGCTCCTGGCCTAGGGTCTGGCTCATAATAGGCACTCGATGAATATTTATTGAATTAATTGAATTTTCTTAACTAAAACCAGAATACTGATGGGGGATCATACTTGGTGTCCAAAAGCTCTGATACGACAGTTGCTTGCCACAGGGTTGGAGCACTTTCACGGAGGAAGCAGAACATTTTCCATTAATCACTGAGTGATTTCCCAGGTCTTTGGCTTTCCTCAAGAAAATGCAACAAGTGCAGGTTACTGCAGCTTCACTCACTGACTGGGGAAACCCAATGCTCTGAGTGTCTGAGCATACCTCACTTTAGGAAAACATAATGCGAACGTAGCTAACATAGCTGAATTTTAAAAGGATTTTCAAAAATTGAAATTTCATGGGTTGGATTTCTGGTACGTCATGATTAGTCCTCTAATTGTACTTGTCATATGTATTGTGCCAACCATAGAGATAATGTGATGGGACAGGTGAGCGTATCTATGACGCTGCAGACTCAAGTTGAAAATGACCGCTTTCCCAGCAGCCTACCACGTTTCCACACTGGCATTCTGACTTCCCTGTTTCATCTAAGCCCAGGAATTTGATATACTGTGTTGACTAAGCACATTCTCACCACCACAAATTTTAGCAAATTTGCATTTCATCTCTGAAATCATGTGAGAAGTGAATCAGTGCCTATACTTTGTTTGACAATCATATTGAACTCAAAGTACACAGGGACTTCATCAGTGGAAAATCTCCAGTGTCCTCTTTGTTCCTCTTCATCTCCTGGAACCCTTACTCTCAGCTGTACCCCATCCCTAAAAAAGGAAGAAGACGTGCACAAATGAAGGGGTCAGGATCAAGGTCATTTATCAGGTCCTGTGCTAACCAGGACATTCTGTGTGTGTGTGTGTGTGTGTGTGTGTACTTTCCCTCTTGGTAGTCTTTCTCTCTTCATTTACAAAGCTATCAAGACAGGCCTAAGATTAGTACCATTTGAGCTCTCTCCCAGTCCTCCTTAGCCTGGGGTGTTCCCATTAGGCTAGCTGATGTGGCCGACTAAGGGCTGAGAGTGAGAGTGGCCTGCCCCAGACAATAAACGTGTGAATTGTCTGCAAGAATTTAAAGACAATAATAAAAACAACTAAAAATCTGCTTATTATCACCATGCACCAGCAATTCTTAACAATGCTTGTGATAAATACTCCTCCCATCTTAGAAGGGACAAACTGACTCTTCCCTGTGCCTAGTCGTTGGTACGTCTCTGGCCAGCCCTGCTTTGGAACTTAGAGAAATTCCTTTCCTTAGCTTGCTTTTCTCACACCCATCTTTCCTCTCCATAGAGGAATGGTAAGAAGAGTGAACTTAAGGCAGAACAAAATATGGTCCTTGGACCACTGGTGGCCTCTTGTTATTTGGATCTATTAAGATGGCAGTTTTAAAGAACAGATGAAACAATATACTTTTCATAAATTTGAAATTATTATTTTTCCCAGAAATCCTGTTGCATTCTTCAAATTACATTTCTAAGCCTTATATAATGTACTGTAATTGGCTAAGTTGGTTGTTCATCTTAATTAGCAGTATGCAGGGTTTTTTTTAAAAAAAGATTTTCCCATCATTTGCATGTTATTATTTATTTTCATAAAACTAAGTTTTAAGTATTCCTAGTATGTTGCATTACACTGTTCTAAAATGACTCTAAAGTGAATGAATAATTAAAGCTTTAGTCACTTAAACGTAAGACAAATACAATTCCAATGGATCTGAGAATGTGATGATTTTACACAATCATCTGGGAAAGGAAAATCCACATAGGAAGTAAATAGTGAATATTTGGAAATCAGATATTACTGGGCAAATGATCCATTTGCTCTCTGTCCCCAGTTTCTTTGTGTATGAAGCTGTCACTTAATGACATGAAGCAATGAGATCTTCACTTCATTCTAAAACAGGGAACAGTGGCCTCTCTGATAGCCCAGTCACATTTTTGTTTTGTTTTTGTTTTTGTTTTGTTTTTGTTTCAGCATATTACGGGGGTACCAACAGTTAGGTTATGTATATTGCCTTTTCCCCACCCTAGTCAGAGCTTCAAGTGTGTCTGTCCATCCCCCAGACAGTGCACACCACACCCATTAGGTGTGTATATACCTATCTCCTCCTTCCCCTTCCCACCTGCTCAACACCCAATGAATGTTATTACTATATGTGCACATAAGTGTTGATGAGTTAACACCAATTTGATGGTGAGTAGATGTGGTGCTTGTTTTTCTATTCATGTGATACTTTGCTTAGTAGAATGGGCTCCAGCTCCATCCAGGATAATATAAGAGGTGCTAGATCACCATTGTTTTTTGCGGCTGAGTAGAACTCCCTGGTATACATATACCACATTTTATTATTAATCCACTCACGTATTGATGGGCACTTGGGTTGTTTCCACATCTTTGCAATTGTGAATTGTGCTGCTATAAACATTCTAGGGCAGATGTCTTTTTTATAGAATGTCTTTTTTTCCTTTCGGTAGAGGCTCAGTAATGGGATTGCTTGGTCAAATGGTGGTTCTACTTTCAGCTCTTTGAGGTATCTCCATATTGCTTTCCACAGAGGTGGTACTAGTTTACAATCCCACCATCAGTGTATGAGTGTTCCTCTCTCTCTGCATCCACACCAACATTTATTATTTGGGGACTTTTTGATAAAAGCCATTGTTACTGGAATTAAATGATATCTCATTGTGGTTTTGATTTTCATTTCCCTGATGATTAGAGATGTTGAGCATTTTTACACATATGTTTGTTGGCCATTAATCTGCCTTTTTTTGAAAAGTTTCTGTCAATGACCTTTGTCCACTTTTTAATGGTGCTGTTTGACTTTTTCTTGCTGATTTTCTTGAGTTCTATATAGATTCTAGTTATCAACCCTTAATCAGATGTGTAGCATGCAAATATTTTCTCCCATTCTGTAGGTTGTCTATTTGCTCTCATGATAGTTTCCTTGGCTGTGCAGAAGCTTTTTAATTTGATCAGGTCCCATTTATTTATTTTTGTTGATGCTGTGATTGCTTTGGGATCTTCTTTATTAGTTCTTTCCCTAGGCCAATGTCTATAAGAGTTTTCCCAACATTTTCTTCTAGAATTCTTATAGTTTCATGCCTTAAGTTTAAGTCTATTATCCACCATGAGTTGATTTTTATGAGAGGTGAGAGGTGTGGATCTCATTTCAGTCTTCTATATGTGACTATCCAATTCTCCCTGCACCATTTATTGAACAAGGATTCTTTTCCCCAGTGTATGTTTTTGTCTGCTTTGTCAAAGATATATGGCTATATAAGAACCAACCTCTTGCTCAATTAATGAGAAGCAGAAAAGAGAGGACTCTAATAAACTCAATCAGAAATGAAAAAGGAGAAATTACAACTGATACCACGGAAATATAAAATATCACCTATGAATACTATAGAAACCTCTATGCACATAAACTTGACAATGTAGAGGAAATGGACAAATTCTTGGAAACACACAGCCTCCCTAGACCCAATCAGGAAGAAATAGAATTCCTGAACAGAGCAATATCAAGTACTGAAATTAAAGCAGCAATAAAAAACCTTCCTAAAAAGAAAAGCCCTGGACCAGATGGTTTCACGCCTGAATTCTACCAGACCTACAAAAAAGAACTGATGCCTATCCTGCAGAAATTATTCCACAACATCAAGAAGGAAGGAATCCTCCCCAACACGTTTATGAAAG
>CAUYRT010074336.1:0-10394 GCA_963574885.1 Lepilemur ruficaudatus | reverse complement strand
GTTTATGGCAGCACAATTCACTATTGCTAGGTCGTGGAAACAACCCAAGTGCCCGTCAATGCATGAGTGGATTATTAAAATTTGGTATATGTTTACAATGGAATATTACTCAATTTTAAGAAACAACAGTGAGCTAGCACTGCTTATATTATCCTGGATTAGGCTTAAGCCAATTATTCGAAGTGAGGTGACATAAGACCGGAAGAATGGGCTCCACATGTACTCGCCATCAAATTGGTACTGACTGATTAACACTATGGGGCTCAAATGGTGGTGGTGTTCACTAGGGATTCAGGGGGTAGGGGGAAGACCCACGTCTTAGCGATGTGGTGGGCACTGTGGAGGGGAGGGGCATGCTTGAAAAGTAGTTGGGGAAGGGAATTAGGGGTCTCAATAGGGGGAAGGAAATCATCTAAAACTGACTTATGTGATTAACTGTACATCTTGGTAAATTCACTAATAATCATTTAATTGTACACTTAAAATGGAGTAAAGGCATGATATGTAAAGTATACTTCAATAAAATTTTGAAAAAAAAAAGAAATCACAATCTTCTACAATCTTGGGAACTGATTGGAAGGGGCAAAGAAAAGTAAAGAAGGAAGAGCAAAGGTTGTTTAAGCCAAACTAACCTTAAATTGCTTTTTAAGGTTGCATACAACCTTAAATTGTATGCTTATTAGGATTATTACCCTCCAAAAGTAATACTGCTTTTAGCTAGGGCTGTGGGGAAATGTTTGTATTACATGTTCCTAAACCCTAGGGTTTAGTTCATTTCATTTGCTTTGTTCAGCACCTAGATAGGACATTGACACGGGATAATGCTTTGGAAGGGTGATTGTTTTCTGAAAGCTTTTAGAGAACTTTGATGTTGAGGCTGTTCTTCCACATTCATTCTATTAAAGTTTTGGCTGAATGTACACATCGACTCAAACACCTGGTAAGGTTAGTAAAAAACAAAACAAAACAAACAAACAAAAACAAATTTAAAACCAATTACTGAAACTTGGATGCCTTTGTTTTTAAAAGGAAAATTCCATGGTTTCATTTTTAAAGAAAATAGAAATCCAATCCTTCCAACTCACTATTATTATTTTAAGGGATAATACAGAGAATTTCCTGAATTAACTCTAATCCATTTTCAATTATAGTTTCCATGTTTGAGAATACAAAATGGGTCAAGTGAATCACCTGCTTGTCTAAGGTAAATTTATTAATCGTTAGAAAAAATGGCAGCTAGGATCAATTTGAAAAATGATATTCCTTTGGCAGTTTTAGGGTCAGCTGCAATAAATATTTACATGATGATGGCAATTATGAGTGGTAGCTAAGAGAATATAGACAGAACACTGTTCTGGGTTCCTTTTGGCTCTTTTAGCCCCATTGGCAAGCACTCCAAAGGAGTGCTCCGCCTTGTCCATGTGAATTCTTGGTTTACGAAGCCTC
Organism: Lepilemur ruficaudatus; assembly: GCA_963574885.1. NCBI lineage: Eukaryota > Metazoa > Chordata > Mammalia > Primates > Lepilemuridae > Lepilemur > Lepilemur ruficaudatus. The sequence continues at coordinate 8,948 of CAUYRT010074336.1, read as the reverse complement.
ATAAAGCAGAATAAAGAAGGGAAGAGGACTGAAAAATCATTTTTAATGGTTTCATTGCAAGGCTAAGTTTATCAAACACTCTGGTTGCATATTTTTCCTAGAATGAATTACTCACATTGCTGCCTAGATTTGTTTTCACCAAAGTTCAAGCTGTGTGAATCATGTAAAAAGGATATAATTAAATTTATCAGATATTTAAATATTAGGAAAACTGTAAGTGGCAAAGCACTATGGACACATTCATGCCTTTATCAGGTATTTATTAAATGCCTACAATGTGCAAAACACAGTACCAAGTGACATGAGGAGCTTGATCTGATTTGGATCAAATTTGGATGCAAGAGTTGATCTTATAACCATCTTTTTTGTTAGTCCAATACTCACTTTCACTCAGCCAAGTTTACAAAGCTGCACATTGCTTACAATTTGACTCATCGAGTGGTGGGTTTTTATTGCTGCTTTCTCTTTTCTCAGCCTTTTCATTGACTGTCTGAATACACATCATAAAATCAGCCCCATTGGCTTTGAAGACATTTATTAAAACAATGCATTGGAGAGAGGAAATTTTATGAGACTTGTGGCTTATAAAGTCCTTGATCTATTTGCTCCAGATGACTGGATCCTAATGCTTTCAGGGAGGACAGGCCCTGATGCTTACAGGGTGGGATGAGAGAAGTTGTAAACATCAATTGCAACTTGGGTGCATAGCTCTCAATGTCTATGGTCCTCACATTTATTACTTTTGTCCCTTGATCTAGGTTCACCCAACATAAAGTTAAAAGTGTGCCTATGGGCTAGGTAGCTCTCTTGGAGAGAGATTGCCTACAACAATCACAACTTTAAAGGAATATTTTCTGTATAGCTAAAGTTTAGTGAAGATGTATGTGTGTACTTTCAAGATCTATACATTTTATTCATAAAAATGTACTAATCAGTATTTACCAAAGAAAAGTTGAAGAATACTAATTTTTGTGAGCAAAAATAAAGGCACAGGAAGAATTTTTCTTAGGTAGTAATCTTATGTTTACAAGAAGTTTGAACATACTAAAACAGATTTTGGCTGAGGAACAAAGACATTTAGTAAGCAACTTCTACAACCTTGTCAGGCACTGGGTAGTCATTGGCAAACTAAAGATAAATAAAATTTGGCTTACATCTTTGGAGTTGTGGGGATTGGGGTAGGTCAAAGAACTTGACTCAGATGTAAAGAAAAATAATGCATTAGCACATATTCTATGGTAACTGCCTGCAAGAAGGAGTTAGGAGTTGAGGAAGGTGCCAGGAGGAAGCATGACTAGGGATTTTCTGGGCAGGAAGAACAGGACATTATGTTCCAGGCAAAGAACAGCAGGGACAAGACACCATGGAGGGAAAAGACACATGTGCAACCAAAGTGCCAAACCCCAGGAACCTATAAGATAAAGCAGCACAGGACAGATTAAGGCAACTCAGGGACTTGGAGAGTGTGAGACACCAGGTGGAGACTGGAGTGGCTGGAGGATTAAGAGCTTTTGAAAAATCAAGAAGGAGAAAATATCAGCGGCTATTTGACAACAATAACAATGACATCATTTCCAAATCAGCTTAGTCAGGGGAAGCCTTACAGAGAAGTTATAAGCAGAGTCCATGGAGCCAGACTGCCTGGTTTACATCATGCATGTATTACTCCTGGTGGGTCTTAGTTTACTCATCAGTAAATGGGGATGATAACCGAAGTGTGAGGTTGGTACCATGAGGATTATATGGATTAACATACAAGCACATGGAACACTGTTGACATACAGTATATGCTATTTAAATGTGATTACAGATGGAAGTTTACATTACTGACATGTGCACAACAAGAAGGCCAGAGGGATGACATGACACCTACCACATCAGTAAGGCTGTGTGTGATCAGGGAAGCAGAACCGCTATGGGCGATACAGAGTAGGAGACTTACAATAGCGATGACCTTACACACCTTACATGGGTGCTGGTTAAGCAGTATACATAGTTCTGCTACCTCTGCACTTGGAGCAGAGCCGACACTTGGTCTGGGAAGATGGATGACATGAAGTGGGGGAGACAAAGGGAAGCCTGGAGGTTGTATCAGTCTCTCACATCTTTAGTGATGCAGTTGACTTGCAGGAGAAGCCAGTGCCCTTCTCCACAGAGCTGCACTTGCTCCTGGCCCAGGATGCAGAGAAGATGAAGGAGAAGATCAGATGAAACCACTAGACATGTAGGATAGGGTGTGGCTCTAGCCAACACGGGAGCCAGCAGTTCAGAGACAATGTGTGTGAGCTGTCATAACACCTGCTCTGTACTAAACTTCAGAGCAGAAAGATGGCTACTACCTCACTTCTGCCTTCCAGATTGTCTGTAAATTCCTCTTGTGGCTGACACTAACCTACAAGTATCCAGGGAAAGGAAATTTGAGAAGGTAGTTCCCATTGAAGTATGTTGGTACACTATAGTGAGCCAGCCTGCACATTAAACTGGCTGCCACACTGAGTAGGACCCATGCTCTCATTTTCACCTACACACCCAGTTTTAGCAATCAGAGAAATAACAAAGGCTCCCACTTCAATATTGAGATATACTGCTAGTAATGGTGACAATTTGTTGAGTGTCCTCTGCACCATGTCCTAAGTGTAGTGGGCACTTGATAAATTTTTTACAAACTCCATTTGTCAAATGATGAAACAAGGCTTGGGGAGGTTAGATGTAGGCAAACTCTGAACGAGGAAATCCTCTGCAACTAAACTACCAAGGAGCAGAGAGGAAAGGAGTCGTCTTTCTGGGGAGGCCAGGCTATAACATGGAGCACGGAACATATCAGAAGGCTGGATTTCTCTCCTGCTTTCCCCACCTGCTTCTCCTATCAGTTTCTTCATCCTAGTAAAAGGCACCACTGCCCCAGTACTCCAGCCATAACCTCGGATTCACCCTGGAGCCTTCCTTTCCCTTATCTCCCACATCTAATTTGTCAACAAATCCCACCAACTCTGCCCCAGTACTTATTCTGAACCTGTCTATTGGCGTCTGCCTCTATTACTGTCATTTTCTTCTAAGCCACTCTCTTTTCTTGTCTGGACTACTGTAGCAACTTACTACCTGATCTCATCCTTTCTACTCTACACTCCCCTCCCTCAATCACTCTCCACGCAGGAGTTAAGAATGACCCTCAAAGTCACATGCTGATGTGACTGATGTGATGAGTCCTGAAGAAATCCAAAGGCCTAAAAACCCTTGCATGGTGGGACCTCCACCTACCTTTAGAACCTTAACTCCTGCCCCTCTCTTCCTTACTCAATATGAACTTCTTTTGTTTTTTACATATGTCTAACCTGATCTCACCTGAAGAACTTTGCTCTAGGTCAGTGATTCTCAATCAGATGCCTCTCATCTTTCAGAGACATTCATCAATGACTAAAGACACTTTGGTTGTCATGACTTGGGGGATGCTACTGGCATCTAGTGGGTAAGGCCAGCAATGCTACTAAACATCCTATAATGCACTGTTTTATTGTCTTAAATTATCACTATCCAACGATTCTTGGTGTTTGAATTATTGTGTGGATCTGGATATCTATATCTTATATCTATCAGGATATAAGCTCCATGAAGGCAGGGGCCTGGATTGTATCCCTAGTCCCCAGAGAAGTACCTACACCACCATGGGTGCTCGTTAAATATTTGTAACAAATATTTTTTGTTAAAGTAAAGAATCTCCATTCCAGCTTTTACATGCTGTGTGAATTTGGCAAGCTACTTAAATGTTTTGATCTCCTGATTTCTCATATGCAAAATAAGTTTTTAAAATATTAACCATCCAGAGTGTTGTGAGAAGTAATGAGACAACATATATTAATGTACCTGACGTGGAGCTGATACTTACCTAAGCAATAGTAATTCCCTATAGTATTTGACAGTAGACTATGCAACATTATGACAATATAACAAATCGTGCTTAATTATACAGAAAAATACTTGATTATTTAAAAATTAACTTTCATTTCCCATGAAGAAAAAAAAGATAAAGTGGTTAAAGGTATTGGCTTTGACATCAGATTCACCGGATTCTAATCCCAGCTGCACCATGGACTAGCTGTGGGCCATTGGGCAAACGACTTAACCTCTCTGTGCCTCTGTTTCTTCATCTGAAGCCTGGACTATTAATAGTGCAAGCACCTCACAGAGACCTTAGCTTGAGTTCTTCTAAAATACTGAGTCTGAAAAGTGTGGGTGGTTTGTTTTGGAAAGGAAGGAAAACAGGCAAGACAGAGCCAGAACCTAATGAGGAAAACGGGCATAGGTTCTACAGGGCCCTCCCTGAGAAAGTGCAGAAGGCAGCTCAGGATCATCTGCCTGAGAAGAAGAGGGGGATATATACTCATTAGCTCCCTCGCCCCACTGGTCAAGTGATGCTCAGAGGATGTAACCCCCTTGCACTTCCAGGTTTTCAAGTGTACTTGAGTGGGATTCCCCCAAGTGTCCCACCTAGCAGAGGAACAGAGATCTGGCTGAAAGCAGTAGAAAGGCAATGTGGCTGACACAGGTGGAGAGGGCTTCACCACCAGCACACAATGGCCAGAGCAAAAAGATGGGCTGAGAGGCTAAGGACCAGGACATTTAGCAACTGTAAGCATTAAATGGTAAGTATAGCACTTAACAACAGTACCTGGCAACCTGATACTGTTCCATAAGTATTATACTGTTTTATGATTATTGTTTTATATTAAAAGTTCCTATTTATTCCCTCTTAATAAGGATTGATGATGTTATTATGTGGTACAAAGAACACTAGATTGGGATTTGGGAAACCTGGCTTCTATCAGATCCACTTGATAAACTGTGCTTTCATTGTTTTCAAATGTTTTGAGTGCCTGCATAGTGCAAGGTGTTGAACTTTTGCGATAGGCAATATAAAATGACTATAACTAGTCTGCCTTTAAAGACTTGAAATCTATTGGGGGAGATAAAACAAGCACATACATAGCTCAAACATAAGTCAGAAGGTAATACCACATTTTATTTATTCTAAAATGAATATCCCTTCCCCCCATACCCCCTGATTGTAGTATCTCTAAAATCAGGAGTATCTTAATAGATGACATCCTCAGACTTGACCCAGTAAGACAGATCTCACAAGAGAGATGGCAACACAGTTTCATGGGAATCAAAAGAAAGGGTGATTACCTCTAGCTGGGGATTTCAGCAGAATGAGGAAATATGTAGAAAGTGACAAAAATAGTAGATGTATTAGTCAACATTAGAAAGTGCCCTTGGTTTCCTTCTGTCTAAAATGAATGAATTAGACTAGACTGTGAGTCCCTCTATCAGGAATTTGAAGTCGTGGTCTATCTGAGAGCTTGGTGCACCTACCATAGCCCCTACACCTGTTCCTCATGCAGAAATTTATCTGATCTGCCAGTAAGAAGGAGAGTCATTTGGCTGTGGGACCCCCATAATGCTTCTAGGTACACCCAGGTCTGTCAGACCCCCATCATCGCTATATCAGGCTATTGCCAGTGTCTTTCATTGCCACGAAACTGTAAACTCTGTGGTATAAACTCTATGTGTCTAATCGATGTAGAGTTATACCCACATACTAAGGACAGTGCTTGGCACATTAGTAGACCCTCAGTGATACTAGCTAAATCCGTGTTGAAAGGCAATAAATTCCTTCTCAGTGCCTACTAATACCTTCCTTGAATGACCAGCTAAACTTAATCATTTAGGAAAATGGAAAGTTTGGTAAGTATTCGACCAAAAGCAGCTTGGATCTTCCAAAACTAGATATGATGCCTTTTATTCTGCTGTAACAAACTCGAATTTTTGTTTTCAGTTGTGACTGAAAAGTTGCACTTGACCGTTTTTTCTGTAGAAAGCAAGAACCTGGTTAATCTTTTTGGAGTAGCTATATGTTTAGACCAATTCAGGCCAAACTTGGAATGTTCAGCGAGGAAAGAATTGGTGTTAAGTTCAAGGCACTGCACAGGGTCAGCCATCTTGGTGAAAAGGGAAGAGAAGTAACTCTCATGGCTGACTTTTAAAATAATTAGTTTCACAGCTTCCATTTTTGGAAAAAGCATTACGGATAGCACTGGTTCAGAAACAATATGATGAGACAGCATTAGAGGAGAAAGAAATTGTCACATTTAACTTGTGTAAAATGTTCAGAGATAAACCAGCAATCTTTCCCGTTGGTAAAACAAACAAGCAAGAGCCGGTGAACTAGACCCAGGGAACCCTGCCAAAGCGAAATCGCCCACGGACACGTTGCAGTCTCTTGTTCATTTCTATTTCGTTTGGTTTTTCCAATACCTCCATCGTCTTTAATCAAGCATAAAATTCAACTGGGAAGCAATATTTTCTGGTTTATATTTTTTTCATCCTCATCAGAATCTAAAATTATACCTAAGCAAGTATTCATGTTGAGAAGATAATGTTCTAAACTCTTCTAACCATGAGCATGATTGTGCATTCTTTGGAAAAATGTTTTAAACAAACCAATGTTATTACTATTCTTTTTATAAAATATTATTTATCCTTTGACTAAAGCAAATAGTTTGAAAACGTTTGGAGCTGTTTTGAAAAGATCCTCAGTAACTGCTACACAAAACTTGACCATTAGTTGTCTGTGATGCCAAGGTGGCAGAAAAGTATTTTGTTTATGTAGTTTTTTTTAATTGGTCCAAAATTTAAAATTCAGTAGATTTTACATATAAATTCAAATTTCTGACCTTCCTTTAAAACATTTAGAAGGTCTGCTAAGCTAGGACTCTTTCACTCTTTCATTAAAGTCAACAAATATTTCCTGAGTGCCTACTACGCTCCAGGCACTACGTGGGTCAATTATCTGGAAGCTTGCACCAGTCACTCCCTCTAAGTGGCAAGGTGGCTGCTGTATATGTACTCAAGTGGCACAGTCCAAGTCACTTCACTGAGGCTTCCTCTCAGCAGGTGTTTATTATCACTCTGGCACAGTTGATTTTCTCATAGAGAACAAAGAATCTTTGTATCAGCATGTGGCAGAGACAGCTTCTAGCTGTTCAATAATTATTTGTGTTCTTTCTTTCACAGAGTCAGCTGCCATTGGAAAGTAGCTTGTTAACCATGTACTACATTTCACTGATTTCTTTTTATCTAAATGATGTGACAAATTCTCACCAATAGAATGTGAGCAGAAGTAATGGGTTTCATTCTTGACAGGGCTTTTAAGAAAACAAAAAAGAGTCTCTTCACTGCTTTTCCCCCTGTTTGAATGCTGAATTGGAATATCCTAGACCGTCAGAACTGTAGGATGGAAGGTGGCCAGGTCCATGAGTTCCATGTGGAAGAAAGGCATCCCCTGGGTGCATACACATGCAGTGATCAATTACTTTGGAGTTTAGCATTAACTTAGGGAAGACATCATGCCTTTTGCCAAAATTGGGAAATCTAATGAATATTTAAGAGGTTCATGTGTTTCAAAAGTGGAAGAGAGAACTACCTGTCCATGGCAATAATTTATAATATGTAATTGACCTATGCAGGTATTTCAGTTTGAGAACCCTTCCTTAATGAAATAGTTCAGATTGCTGGTTTTCCTGTAATTTTATCCCTGGTCCACTAGTAACTAGCATCCCTATGGCTGGAGTAAATTTAGTCATAAAATTCAGAAAGTTGAAAATAAAGTCTTAAAATTTTAGACAAAAGGAAATGACCTGAGAAATCATTTTCAAACATTCCATATTCACAATTTTACCTATGGAGGGCTATAAAGTATAATAAAATTAATGATTCTTATAATACAAGGAGGTCTAGAGTCATCTCACTTTACCGTCTATATCCAATGTGTGAATTTCCCTCAAGTTTTGTTTGGGTCCTGCTTCTTCGTAAGTACTTTCAGTTATGGGGAGTGCCGTATCACACAAGACAACTTCACTGAACAGTCTTTGCTGTTAGAACTTTCTTTACCATTTTAGATAAAAATCTGTCACTAATACCTATCACCAACTATAATGAATTCTTTTCTCAAATGCCTATGAAATTACACAGGATAAGCATGATTTCTCTTCTATATGCCCATGTAACAGCCCTCTAGTTATTGGAAGGTAGATGTCACAAGTCTATTACTAAATCTTAATTTTTCCAGACTGAAGACTCTCAGTTCTTTCAACTGTCACATATATTTATTGTTACATATTATTACATTAAGTGTAACATAACACTTAATTATTGTTACATATATTTATTGTGCCATGATAATCCTGATTGGCTCTTCTAGAAACACTCTATGTACTTCTAGATATATTCTTAATTATAGCCTATTTTTATTATCATTTTGCATTTGCTTTGGGCCATCCTCATCAAACTGTTGAAAGATATTTGAACTTGTCAACCATATATTACAGATCATTCTGGTAAGTACAGCACAATATTTGCTATCTGTTGTTTCAGTTTAATTTATTAATCTTTCATCTGATGTGTTTTTAAAGCTTTCCTATATTTCAGTACTTAAGAACTTAGAGTTTCTGCAGGTTTGGTTTTAGGGGAAAATCAATTTGGTCTTCATGGAATCATGTATATATATATATATATATATACACATATATATATATATTTTTTTTTTTTTTTGAGACAGGGTCTCACTTTGTCACCCAGGCTAGAGTGCAGTGGCATCATCATAGCTCACTGCAACCTCAAACTTCTGGGTGTTGGGCAGGTGGGAAGGGGGAGGAGGAGATGGGTATATTCACACTTAATGGGTGCGGTGCACACCGTCTGGGGGATGTGACACACTATAGTGCCAGCATTTCAGTCACTGCTGCTGTGAAGGTGTTTACACCTGGTCACCAAACCCATCAAAATCACTGGCAGATGGAGCCATCATAAAAGCCCTAGTCTATTCGGGTTACCTTCCAGTACTGACAAATGGGCAGCTACATAGACAGACATCCTACCTCCCTCTCACTGAC
>CAUYRT010074334.1:0-27729 GCA_963574885.1 Lepilemur ruficaudatus | reverse complement strand
GATCTACCCTCTTAACAACTTTTGAAGTGCACAATACAGTATTGTTAACTCTAGGCAAAATGTTGTACAACAGATTTCTAGAACCTACTCATCTTCCATAACTGGGACGTTTTATCTGTTAATCAGAAACTCCTCATTTCTCCCTTCCCCCAGCCCCTGGCAACCGAATTCTACTCCTTGTTTCTGTGAATTTGACTATGACAGTTACCTCATATAAGCAGAATCAAGGGGTATTTGCTGTTCTGTGACTGGCTTATTTCGCCTAGTGTAATGTCCTTCATGTCCCTATGTGGATCAAAATTTCTGACCTATACATTTTTTATTTTCTTTGAAGAACTTTTTCCTTTATCATTTCAATAAGTGTAAGTAGGAAAAATAAATCTTCATAATTTTTAACACTTAAAAATTAGGTGTAGCCCCTAAGAGAATAAATGGGCATATATCTGTCATTATATTTTATTTTCTGTTGTGTTTTATTTGTGTGTACGTATTTTTAGCACAAAGAAATTTAGTGCACAAAATAAACACAAAGTCAGAGAGGAGTGAAAAACAAGGAAACTCAAAATGTAAAAAGCATAAAGATGGTAGCAGAGGATCAAAGGTGTTTGCTGTGTGTCTACGTTTGTCAGGTTACGTTCTGATTGCCACTTTTCAATGGATGTGATTACAGACACATCCCGTGGGTCTATAGTCATTCTGTTTTTTTCATGACTCTGTTTTGATTGGTTAGACTTTTGTTTTACATTTTCACATCCTATTTCAATTTCTTCTGGGGTAATTTATGTACCACTCAAATGGACAAAAGAAGTCTACCCGGAGGAGAGGCTTCCTATGAATATTTACCATGTGCAAATATATTTGGAGTGAGGAGTTCAGAGGACTCTAAAGGCTGGGTAAAAATACAAACGTTAAATTTTATTTCTTAATTATATCTTTGCTCTCTCTAAAAACATTTATGAAGTCTTAAAATCTGTCAGGGTTATACGAGTTCCCTCAATAAATTAGTAAGATAACCTCTTCAGAAACAATCTCAAATAATTATAATTTTTGAACAACTATTTAATGTGACTTTAATAAAGTGGTAGAATTCATTTATAATAAACTTTGATATACTGACATTGTATTTTTTAATAAAGTCAAACATACAAATTGTAATGCTTCAAAGTGTGAAATACCTAGAAGCCACAGTCAAGTTTCCTGTTCTTTTTATTGCTCTCTTTCTTTTTTTTTTGTTCTTTTTCTTTCCTCCCTTTCTTCTTTTAAAATACTTTTTTACAAATAAGTTTCTTACTTCTACCCATCAAAGTATTAGATGAAATAGTAACTCATTTTTATTACCATGCATCAGATGAAATTCCTCTTATCTCATTCGGTCAATATTATTAGCCTTCCAACTTTGGCGGTAAATTCAACCATAGACGTTCTCTCACTGTAAAACTAACCATGGGGGGAGTACCAGCAGCACTGCACTGAGCAGCAGCTTTTGGCCAGCATGTAAATTAGAATAATGGTCCCTGACAAATGGGTCTGAAATGAGAATGCCTTTCATAATAACAACTTCAGTTTATACGCTGCTTTACCTCCTGAAGTTTTCAAAGAATTCCCAATACATTATTATTTGAAAAAAGGTTGAAAAACACAGAATTCTATGCCAACGTTCCCAAAAGATATTAATGGCTATTCTGCGAGCAGAACAAAAAACTCCTACATCTTACTAATTTTCTGCATTTTTAATATGCTAAGTACACATTTTGGAGTAGATAATCCTAATAGTAAATGTCACAACTGGTGCCAGTCATTTATTGGCTGCTATGACAGATTACACCATTAAACTCGGAAATAACCAGTTCTCCTCCTGCATGGACACTAACCACAGCTGACCCCGCCTGTATGTGTCCAGTGATCAGGTTGTCAGTTTACTGGGGCACATATCCAAAGGAATGTTTGACAACATGTTCACTTAGGAACCACATTTAGAAGAGCTTTCTAGACGCATTTGTATTTTAATAGCTCTATGTCAAATGGTAGCTAATTAATAGTGACAAGGGAAGGGGTAAAGTCAGCTGGGTGTAAGTGTTGCAAGAAATGAGCCTTTGTAAAGGGAAAATAGAAAGTACACTATACATTCTACATGTGAATTTTAAGGGGAAAAAACCTAATATCATTTTTAATGTGATTATCTCAACTTGACAAATCAGAATTTGTTATTATTTCATAGGACATAGAAGAAAATGAAAAAATATCTTGACCACAGTGGAAAACTAAGCAGCAGCTGTCCCTCACCATGGTCCCCAGTATCAGAGAGATCTGAAAACCTCAGGTATTATAAAATACTCATTCACATCCGTATATTATAATGACGAATATTTATAGATCCTTAGTATGGCATTTTTTTCCAACCCTGTGTTTCCTATAATAAACATGAATGCACTTGGGGGATATTTTTCATTCAATAAGGTCATTTAAAAAAAAATAAACACCTCCAACAACCATCTGACCCCCAACCTTGACATATTTAATCTTGAAAGGCCAGCAGCTCTGAGGAGTCCTTTTTCTTCCTTTATTTGGCCTTTGGAGAGAAATTTATCCTTACAGAAGTGACAAATTTTAGAAACATTACAAGTTGAAGACTGATGGCTGAGAAGAGTAGATACCATTTGAATGATTGTAGATTTAGAATAGATGCTGCTCTTGATTTATTTGTATCGAGACAGAGCTAAGAGAAGTGTATATTTGGCATTAAAATCAAGAGTGCACTGTGAAATCTTCCAGTAAATAAGATGACAGCTGAGTACTAGAGTCTTCCCTACTCTCTACCCCTCTCCCCGCCCAAATTCAAGTCTAGGAAATATTGGAAATTGGGAAATGTTTGTATCATTTCTGGAATCTAAAAAGGCTGCCACACAAACAAAAACTACTTGGGGAAATTCTGCCGACACAGCGCAAATGGGGCCTGTTAACCAATAAGGACAATAACATAGTGGACACGTGATCCAGAGGGTCCAGGTCCCAGTCTGCATGTATTTCTAATTCATGGAATCCAGGGTCAATATTATCTTTATTAGCACTGTTGTCATTGTTGTTATTATCATTAACTCACCTCCCGAGAAAGGAGTTTGGCCTGTAGGAAGTACGTAAAGAGTTTCAACATTACATGAATAGATTGCAGTTTGCAGGGTTCAATCGTAAACAAGTAGACAAAATGAGGACATTGGGTGTAGTCTCTGATGGTGGCTGATATTTCTGGAGAGATCTCTGTACTGCAACAAGTATCTCTCCTAGCAGAGCAGAAAGCCACACGTGGAAGGGATGGAAGAGGAATTGAATGGAGCCTGTACTGGAAAACTCAGAACAGGAGCATCTACATAAATCAGGGACAGCTGTGGCTGAATTGGAAGGGTTTCTAAACAGTGGCAGATATCCCTGTACCAGGCAGCAGCACCTAGGAGCCCAGGTAGAACTAGGGAGCTCTGTGAGGTGAGAAGGAGAAGGGAGTGGATGTTCAAGGACATAAGAGGCTACAATAAGGAGAAGGTCTGCCGCACAAGTGGCCACTGGATGGACTTCTGAGAGGTCTGGCCCTCCAGGCAGAGGTTTCACCAGACACAAAGTTCCTGTCTATGTAAAGTCTTCCAAGACTGTCACGTGCATTGTAGCCCTTCCTTAGTTTTATTCATCCTTCCTCTTTGCATCCTTTTGTTCAGTTCAACATGTTTCAACGAAGGAGTTATGCAAATTTATACGCCCTCTGCCATCTTTCCAGAAGTTTTAACATCTCTCTTTTGAGATCCAACCGACAATAAAATGTTTCTTGCGTTTCCAAGATGTTCTTTCATTCTGTTGTTTTCCTTCATACTCGAACACACAGACGGCTGGCTTGCATTCAACAGTCCAATTTGCCTCCAGTTGAGGATTTGGATTTAACAATTTGCTACACCTAATAATTACCATATTTTTCTCAAGCGTATTAAATTCATATGCTTCTTTTCATTACTATCATCGCATTCATTTTTCTAGTTTCCTTATTAAAATAGTAAATAAATGCGAAATGTTCTGAAAGAAAATTCTCCAACAATTTTAAACATAGAAGCCTTTTTCAAGTGAATATCATCCTAATAAATCATTAACTCGAGTAATCTTGAGAGGCGGTACAGACATGCTAGCTGTGAATACTACAGCTACTGGAGCCAGTTTGCACCTTTCGCTTTCTAGCTGTGTGACCTTGGGTTATTTATTTAGCCTCTCTGTTTCTCAGTTTACTTATATGTGAAACAGATATAATAATAATGATGTCAACTTTCCTTATAGGGTTGTTGGTATTCGTGACTTAATATAAATCAAGCATTGAGAACAATATTCTGTCACAGCAAGAGCTATGTCATTATTTATTATTAGCATTACCCAAATTCCAATGATTAACAGAAATAATAGTGAAGTCACTTGGGTTGATGTTAGAACTTCAGGATGCATTTTTTTGTAGGTGAGAGGTAAGGTTTTAATTTTTATTTTTTTGCTTCTAAATAGTTAACTCTTGTTCCTGTACTGTTTAGTAAATAATCCATCTCCTCTTACTTTTTATATTCATGTTAATTCTAAGTTATTTTAAATGTATTGCTGTTATAAAAGTAATCATTTTTGAATCTTGTATTACTTTATTACATAAATAATATGTGCTCATTTTAAAAGAAGCAGAAAATGCATATGAGGTGAAAAAGCCTATCTTTCATATTCCAACTTTAAGAAATATTTATGTGTATTTCTGTATCAGTTAGAATGAGTTGCTTTATTCTGTAGCTTGAAACGACAAAAACCAAAATGACAAACCTCACTGTTTTAAAACTACCAGGGTTAATTTCATGTGGTCACTATATATATGTCTGGTCAGCTGGGATTTCTGCTCTGCTGTACCTTAATCCCCTCCCAAATGGGAGAACTCAAAAATTCTATGTTTTCCCATTATCTATGTTGAAGTTTGGGATCTCTGAGTAATGTGGACTAGTCTGTTCCTCATGTCTGAAGGTGGTTGGTGGTTCCTTTGATGTAGAGTCTACACAGATATATCCACAATTCTTTTTTAGAAATAAGTCATAAATTTGCAATACATCTTTGCATTCTCACTCTCAATTATCTGTCTCTTTTGTGACTGAATTACGGACTGAGTTTATTGTGCTTCAGAGAGAAAGCCACTCTTAGTCACTCTTCTCTTAACCACTTTGTCAAATTGAGAGGACTTATTGGTGTCACATCCTTTGTTAGACCTTTACAGTGAAAGAACTTAATGAACTGGGAGATTTTGAATGAGGCGTAGTGGCCATTCTCTTGACTTGATCCTGAGTTTTAATAAGGTTTCTCCCTCAAAAACATTCTCAGTCTCACCCTCCCCCTGTAATTTTTGGGTTGAGAGGCACGTGTCTCTTTGAACTCTGTAAATCCCTTAATTTGTAAACTCCTGAGTTTTCATTAATTCTCTGCTTACAAACTGATAGTTTTTTGAAATTATCTTTTTGCTCATGTTACCTTTCCAAATAGAGCCTGCCCTCGCCAGCACACAAACTTTCTGACCTTTCCTCCTAGAGTTACAAGTCTGTCAGGAATGTGCTCTGCCTTCCAGGAAGCTACAGGAGATAGTTTAGCAAGTGTTCAGTCTCTGCAAATCATGGACCAACATCTCCTCAGCCTCCAATAACAGTTTCCTCACTTCCCACCACTGAGCTGTAATGCAATGCCACAAATTCTAGGGCTTTTTGTTGAGTTGTATCCTGTCGTTGATACCTATGTATATCAGTGAAAATAGATTTATGCTGTAGCAATAAACAGCCTCAACAGTTTATTAAACTGTTATAAACAGAAAGGGTTTATTTCTTGCTTATACACATGACCATCACAGGTCAGCATTATACTTCCCTCAGCAGCCAGGCTGCTGGGCAACTTGTATTGGGACTATTTCCAGTCCAGTCACCAGGAAAGAGGTACATGGCATACTCACAATGTCTCTTAAATGTCCCCAGACAAATGCAAAGAAAAATAACCACCCATCATTCCACTGGTCAAAGCCAACTACGTGGGTGTACTGAACTTCCAGGAGTTGAGGAAGTGACATAGATCCATGTGCCTGAGAATAGAACTATAAATTCTCAAATGCATTCACCCCTTTCTCTTTTTCTCTCTCCACCCCATCTGCCTGTGATACATATGCCAATTGCCTACATATAATAATGTGATTGAATATTTTACTGTAGTGTTTTCATACCTGTGTTCTGTTGAATTATTGAGATACCTCAGAAATTAAGTTGGGTGTGGGAAAAGGAGGTACTGGGCATGCAGGGGTTTGGCCCCCAAATTCATCTCCAGGGGACCAGTCGTGACATCTTTCCTTTTAGATATAACCATAAAATGTACTCCTAACATTTCATGTGTTTTTATTAATTCTAGTCTTTACCCCTAATTATTAACCTCAGTCTACAGTATAAGCCCAAAGAACTATAGATTACAAAACCACTAAAATATTACCAATGCTTACTTCTGGGTGCTGGAATTATGGGTTAATGTTTTTTCATATCCATCTGTCCTAGGAAACTTGGGGGTCTGGATTGAGCAACCATGGATCTGCATGATAGTAAATCCTTGACAATTTTATGATGAGAATATGTTAATGAATAAAGGACAAAAAAGTTGCTCTACACTCTTTTCTATACCCCCAAATTAGAAAATAATAGCTTTGTAAATAGGCTTAAAAGAAGTGAAAGAAGAATCATTTAAACCACAAGAAATTATTTCCAAAATAAGCTTGAGATACAAATATTGGAGCAGGAACACACAAATTCCATCTGGGGCAGGGAGGGTCTAATATCTTACGATTATGTCAGTAGACCAACTACAGCCGTACTTTGTGTAAATATAAATTGAATTCTTGCAGCAGGCAGGTCACTGTATTTGCTGATGCATAATGAGGGTGCTCAAACTTAGACTGTTTATCCCCTAGAGTCTCATTAAACTAAATATACTTGCCTTAAGCCACCTGCCTTTGGGCAGTTGCAATAGAAATAAAATCAGATTCATTTCCCGTCTTGATAAATTGGCATTAACTACTACTTTATCTGAAATAGGCTTGATAATTAGTGTCTCTGATTACAGAGAGAAAACTGTTGAATCTTTTAGAATGCTTTAAAAAATGCAGGCTTTCTAAATTTGCTGCAGTTGAGGGAGGAGATTTGAAAGCCCTGAGCCAGTCATGACTGTGATGAGTGTCATTAAAATAGCAATCTTTTTTTGGAAGATCATCTTGTCCCAAGTAAGTGTGATTTAGGAATATGGAAACACCTGTTCCTGCGTGGCGGTTTTTACCTCAGTGCTGTAATATCCATGAAGACCATGACCTGAGGAGAAAGATATAGATATTAAGAGTGAAACATCTTATTAATTGATTAATAAGAATTAAGGGAAAGAACGCTAGGAAATGGACTGTCCCAGGGCTGTGGTCTAGTTCTATGTCTATTTGATCCACCTCCAGCTACAAATAACTCACATCAGTTGTATCACAGTTAATAACCATTGACCACATACAATGAGTCTCCCTCAATGCTACAGGCAACTGTTTCCCACTTGGGTCCTGCCGGCTTTCCAGGAGGCAGACAGAAAGCAGAGCCAGCTTCTTGCTCCCCTAGGTTCTGGAAAAACTCACTCTTCTGTCCTCCCCTCTACTAGCCCACATGAAATTTATTTTTAGACTGTCAGGGACACTTCTTGCCTGTTTCTTTAAGCTTCAGAACACTGCGTTCATTTTCTTAAGGCCGTAGACCTATGTCAGAGAACCTGGCCAAACATTTCTGTTTTCCTGGCCACCATACCTGCCTAGAGAAAATAGGCACAGAACTATGACCACAAGGAGGTGTGGTGTAGGCTGGGAAGGAGAAATACTGTGCAAGTTCTTTGAATAGGGAGAGAAAACAAAGAAAAAAAAACGAATGGTAAGAAAACAACAGCAACAATGTGAAGTATTTTATCAAAGTAAAGTTAACAATAATGACAATAAAAAATAGTTGCTATTTCTGGAAAACTTACTATGTTCCTCGCTACTGTAAAATATGGATCCTATGAGACAGAGACTGCCTAGTTTCTCTGGGCCTAGGAAAGAGAAAGTATCTTCCCCAAGTGAGTGGCAGAGCTAGGATTGGAATGCAGGTCTCTGGGACCCCAGAGTCCTGTCTCTGCCCGGGGGTGACTTTGTGGTTTTACCAGACTGAGGCATGTAGACCTTGTTCTGGAGACAGTGGTGTGTTTCAAGTGTGTCTGTGGGATGGTAAGTCTCTGATAGAGAGTTTACCATGGTGATTGTCTGGACAGCGATTTAGAAGGTGTTGAGGTTAGACGTGGGGTCCTTTATCTCAACAACCATGGTAATGATCATAGCCTGGACAGCAATAATGAGACAGGCACCTGAGAAGAGCGGATTGACTTAAAATATGTTTATAATACAAAAGCTAAAGAATTAGGTGGTTAAGTTGGTTTATGGACTGAGGGGAGAAAGAAATTAAGTATTTCCAAGACCCACTCCAGAAAAGCATAGGTAGGAATCGCTACTTAATTCAAGGTGGCAGAGCTTTGAAACTATTCATATTTAATGTTCTAGATTACAGCACTGTGCCTGAAGTGTCTGTAATTTCTATTTTGGGTGGCAGACCATGCTGTCACAACCATAGGTCATGTGACTCTGATGGGCCAGGAGTCTTGGGGATCCTGTAAAAGCAGAGATAGGATACTTTTCTCTGACTTACTCTATTGTAATGCTTCCTTTATGTGGGGAATTGTACAGATTTTTTTAACTGACAAAGCAAAGTTTAGATCACTCTCTTCCCAAGAGATTATTTCTTGAGCTACAACAAAGAATGAGAGCAAAAGACAAATAGTCTTTAGTCTAAATTTTATATTTGTTAAGAATTTTTATTTGCTATTTGTTTGCTACTTTATAATATTTCTATCAGAAAATAGTGAAAGTCCATCTCTCAGAGTCCCAAAAAGAAAGGGAAAGTGGTGATTGGATGTCATCTTCTTAGTCATCTGCATATAAAAGAGACAGGACAGCAGTGAACCTGGACAGATTCACTGGAAACAAGCCTCTTTTTGTCATTCTCATCTAAGATGGGGGTGCAGGGTCCAGGCTTCTTAGATGACTGTCTGGACCTCACTGACTGGAAATGATAACATTTGATTATTACATGATACTATTTTAAGGAATACTAAATAGACCTTGCTGAACATCTTTTTCTTTGCTTCGATTTTTTATAGCTCTGGACATTTCACACATTGACGAATAGAAGTAATCTGCTATGTTTGTCCCCTCCAAAGTCATGTTAAAATTTAATTGCCATTGCAACAATATTAAGAGATGGGACCTTTAAAAGGTGATGGGTGGGATTGGTGACTTTACAAAAGGGCAATTTCAACCCTCTCTTGCTCTCTGTTGTCCTCTCTTTGCCCTTACACCATGTGATGCCTTCGGCCGTGTAATGATGCAGCAGGAAGGCCCTTGCCAGATGTTGGCACCTTGATTTTGGACTTCTCAGAGTCCAAAACTGTGTGCCCCAAATTTTCTGTTTGCTATAAATTACCCAGTCTGTGATGTTCTGTGATAGCAGCACAAAACTTACTAAGACATTTGCTAACTCATCTGGAAAAGGCAGGCTCCTACTCTATGCAGCAACATGCAACAGTACTAGGAAGGATGGGCTAAGGTTGACAGAAGATCTGGGAAAGAAAGGATTGTCTTGCACATGGCCATTCTGAATGCAATGGAGAATTGACTTCTACCTAAAATAAGGGTGTTCTTTTCATTTTCTCCCTTCTGAAGACTGAATAAATCCCACTTCTGCCATTTTATTAAGAAGTAACCAGAGCTGTGAAGAGGGAAACTATGCAAGTACTGTATATTATGCATTTATGCTTCTTTGGGTGCTTTTTTCTATAAACTAAAGTAAGATTGAAATAGGCAGGTATATTCCACTTTTTCCATAATATGAGCTCAAACAAGAATTATGAAGGATACAATAATGAAAATGGAATCTGAAGTGTCCTCATGAGAAAAATATAGGATCATTTTGTGCAAACCAGGGCAATGGATAACATAACTCCCTACTTTAGGCATCTGTATGGTGGTGAACTGAAAATGCTTATGAAAATTTCTCCAGTTTGAAACCTCAGTTGGCACAGGAAAAACCCATAGGATTAGAATAGGCTATTTTATTATATTGTTTTTACTGTTTTTTATTCATAAAAGTAATAGGTTTATTGTTAAGTGCAGGAATGTAGAAATTTGTGATGAAGAAGAAGTGGTTTCATCTACTAATTTCACATTTTATTCAAATAGTGGATTTTAAAATTTTTCATATTTTAACCCTTTAAGTACTGATGTTTACACTGTAGTTTTTAATCATTCCAATAATCCTGCAAGGTAGATAAGAAAGATATTTTTAAGCTACTGATGGTTTGAAAAACCAGGCTGTAGAGAAAGATAAAATGCCCAGCCCAAAGTCCAAAGTCCTGTATGTTGTAATGTTGCAACCTACTATATACATGTGTATATACATATACAAAATTTAGTGGTTATATATTATTCCATGGTATAGATGTATCAAGACTCATTTAACCAGTCACCATGCTTGGACACTTTGATTGTTTCCATTTTTTAGTAGATACTAGAATATAAATCTATGTATATGAATATTTCTTGGACTTTTTATTGTTTCCTTTTTAATGTTTTCCTAAAAAGTTTTCTGAATTAAAAAATATCAGAGCAAGTTCGCAACAGTTTCAACATAGATCTATTGAAGTACTTACTTTATTTATAATGCATATCTCCATTCCAGGCTGTGTCTTATGCTGTGACTTTATTACTGTCATTCTGTATTTCCTGACATTGTACTATGCTCAGAATATGGCAGATCATCAATAACTGTTTGTTGATTAGTAATTAATGTTTATTCCTATTTGAGCTTTTGGTTAAAAATAAGAGTATCATTATTCTATCTCTTCAAAAAAATCAATCCACTTCTTTTATAGCTTTCTAGATATGAAATACCATTTTTTCTATTATAAGTTGTTTTGTTATGTATTATAAATGCAAAATATGAAAGCAGGGAATTTTGGCTAATTGAAGTGGTAATCAGATGAATTATGTTTATGGAAAACATTTCATGTGGTAGTTTAATCTCATCACTATAATTAAGATCACATCATTACTTCTATTCAAATTATTCATTCTCTCTGCCCTCATGGCCTTTTGATTTTTTGGAATAATGTTTCTCCAGATAGATATTTGAAAAATAGTGCTTGCTTGTTGCCAAGATTTATATTTCAAGGGGTTTAAAACTAATTAAACAATTAAAATGTAATGTCTTTTTTTTATTTTAAAGCAACAATAAACAGACTTGATAATTTGAAACATATTAATACACAGGAAAAGAAATTGAATGCATTATCTTGTTATGGAGTGTAATACCCGGTATTTACAGTGTTATCTTTGGCCATGTTGGATTCCCCAGGGGAGAAAAATGTATTAGTATTTTTACTGTCATATTTTCCAATTATTAATGGCTTTCTTCCTTTAGTGCTGAAAGCTAGCTATGTAATTTTCTCATGTACAATTTCTCCTCACAATTTAGGTTGAGGTAAATCTTATATGCAATGAAATGGACAGATCTTATGTGTACAATTTGTTAAATTTTGACAAATGAATGCACCTATATAAGCAATATCCCCATCAGGATATAGAATATTTCAATGACTCCAAAAAGCTGCCTGCTGCCCCTGGCTAGTCAGTCTCCACTATTTGAAGGCAATATTCTGTTGTTTGTTTTCTGTTGAGTATAAATCAAATTTGTTTATCCATTCTCTCTCAATGTTCACTAGGGCTACTTACAATGTTTTGGCTAGTATGAGTAAGGTTACCATAAGTACTTCTTATGTACATCTTTTTGTAGGCATAAGTTTTCATATCTCCTGCATATATATCTAGTATTGCAACTGTTGAGTCAGAAGATAGATGTAGGGTTGACTTTATAAGAACATGCCAAAGAATTTTCCCATGTGGTCGTGCCATTTTACACTCTTTGCAGCAACATATAGGAAGGCTAGTTGCTCCTTAATCTGGCCAACATTTGATATTATCAGTGTTTTAAAAAAAATTTAGCCGTTTTAGTAATTATGAAGTGATATCTCACTACAGCTTTGATTTGTATTTCCCTGATGACTAATCATGTGAAATATCTTTTTGTGTGCTTGTTGGTCATTCCTATATCTTCTTTTTTGAAATGTCTGCTCAACTCTGTCACTTAGCTTTTTAAATTGGTTTAAATTGTTTCATATATATTCTGGATATAAAATATATCAGAAACATATTATACATGTAGTGCAAACACTGTCTCTCAGTCTGTAGTTTGTGTATCTTTAGGTAACCAGGGTGCTTTCATTTTGTATGAAGTCCAATTTATTTTTCTTTATGTTCTGTATGTGTCGTGTCCTCTTAAAGAAGACTATCTACTGCAAAGTCAGGAAGATATTTCACCACATTTTATTCTAAAATCTTCATGGTCTGAGTTTCCTGTTTGTGTGTAGAGTACATCTCAAATATTTTCTGTGTATGGTGAGAGGTAGGGGTTGAGGCTTATTTTTACCCCCTACATATTTACCCAGTTGTTGCATCATCATTTGTTTAAAAGTCTTTCTTTTCCCTGTTGAATTTACTTGGTGTCTTTGCTAAAAATCAGTTGAACAAGGGATCTATTTCTGGCCTCTCTATTCCATTTCAATGATATAGATTCAATGATTTTTTTTTTTGAGACAGAGTCTCACTCTGTTGCCTGGGCTAGAGTGCCATGGCTTCAGCCTAGCTCACAGCAGCCTCAAACTCCTGGGCTCAAGCAATCCTTCTGCCTCAGCCTCCCGAGTAGCTGGGACTACAGGCATGTGCCACCATGCCCGGCTAATTTTTTGTATATATTTTTAGTTGGCCTATTAATTTCTTTCTATTTTTAGTAGAGACGGGGTCTTGCTCTTGCTCAGGCTGGTTTCAAACTCCTGACCTTGAGTGATCCACCTGCCTCGGCCTCCCAGACTGCTAGGATTATAGGCGTGAGCCACCGTGCCCGGCCTATTTCAATGATATAGTTCTAATACATTCTAACGTCAATACCACACTGTCTTGATTAATATAGCTTTATAGTAAATTTTGAATTCAGAGCAGGAGTTCTCCAATTTTGTTTTCCTTTTTAAAAATTATTTGGCTATTCTTGAATTTTACATAAATTTTACAATCAGTGTGACTTTTTCTTCAAGAAAGTTTGCTGGATTTTTGAGAGTGATTATATTGAATCTATATGTCCATTTAAGGAGAAAAGATATTTTATTATAACAATATCGAATCTTGTGATCCATGAACAGTTTCAATTCTTTAATATTTTTTCAGCCACGTATTGTCGTTTTGAGTATAGATATTTTGCACACATTTTGTTAGATCTGCTTCTAAGATATGATTTTTTTATAAGACTTTTTTTATAACATGTATTTTCCAATTGTTTGTTGTTTGTTGCTAGAATATGGAAACATTAATTGATTTCACATATTAACTTTGTATCCTTGATAAATTCACATGTTAGTTTTGCTAAATTCGTGTATTAGGTTTTTTTGTAGATTCCTTAAGGCTCTCTATGTAAAGACACATAATATTTGCAAATAATATTGGTTTCTTTCTTTTTCAACCTTTATGCCTTTTATTTATTTATTTATTTATTTTTGCATAGGCTAATACTTTTAACACATGTTTAACAGAAATGGTGAGAGTGATCATACTTTGTGTCATTCTCAATATTAAAGAATGTTTAGTCATTATGAAATGTAATGCTAGAAGTAGGTTTTTCATTGGTACCTTTATAATGTTGAAAAAATTTCCTTTTATTCTTGGTTTGCTAAGAGCTTTTATAATTTATTAAAATAATCATATGGTTTTCCCTATTTTTTTTTATTATTATTCCAGCATTCTCCAGAGCTACATAACCTTCATTATCATCTTCCAGCTCTCAGCTCTTAGGCTGGCACTTTTGCTATGGCTTGTACAGTCCTGACTTTCAAATACCTAACTCAGACCCAGTTAAGTATCCATAGTGAATATCCCTGCACGCTTCTGCCCTTACTACCAGCCTGCACAGTTCCTCTTCTCCAGTGTCCTGCCTTGCAAATTCCATCCCCTCCCACATCTTGGAACTGTTTTCTCTGTCTCTTTAGCTTTGGGAAACATTCTGGCCCCGTTAGAATCAGCAGCAGCAAAGTGCTGCCAGGCAGAATAGTAGAGCAATCTTGGTGCTCACTTTGTGTGTTCCCTTTTCTCCAGGACCATGGATCTGAGCTATATGTTGCTCAGTGCCTTTGAAGGATATGACCATTAGTGGAGGAGGGTGTCAAAGGGAAGAGAATATAGAAGAGCAAAATGAGCCCCAGGTATTGAAAAAAGCATATGTGATCTTGTGAAAAAACATGATGCTTAATTGACTTTTTATAGTATGAAACACATGGTTATGGACATGTTGACGTTTATAATGGTTCAACCTGATCATCTCAGTGTTGTGTAGCAATTTTAAAATTGCAGAATTTTAGCATATGTGGTTTATGATAGTGATGTCATACTATGGAAGCCTCTTAGTGTAGGAAAAATTATTACTCATTTTGGAAGCAAATACACACGATTCTAGAAGTTGCAAACATGATTTAGCGTACTGAATTTCAATGTCCTTATCTGTCAAATGAAGATACTATTATTTGCCTTTCAGAATTGGTCTGAGTATTCCAGGTAATGCTTGTAAAACTCTCAGCATTATGCTTTGTCTGGAATTTATCAGGAGATCATTAGATGATGCTGATGTTAACGATGGTGATGAAGCACAAATATTTTATCTTATAAGATAAAAAACAGTGAACTTCCTGGGAGTATCCTCTCCAAGGAAGGGTCAGTAACTTATTTACAGTTTTCCTGGCACTGCCTAAGACAGGCTGGTAAAAATGTTATCTGGATGAGATCCATGGAAATCTGTTTAACTCTGCTCTTGGCCTTTTTAATCAATTCATCATGGAAAGTGCTTTATGGAAAGCAGTGAGTATTGCCATTACCCACTGCACAATCCTTCTTTCATATTTTGATTCCATAAACGTCACATCTTTGATGACTTTAAAAGTAATCTTATGGGAAGTGCACTGCTTAATGTACAGTAGTGAAGGAGTCCCCCTCCCTCCCCAAAGAATCATACATTTGTGATGGAGGAAAAAAAGTAAAAAGAATGCTCTTTCTCTTTCTAAACAATGAGGCAATAAAATTCAGAGCTGGGGAATGAATATTTCTAGAGAAGTGAGGTAATTAGAACAATTAGAAGCAAATACAGAATAATTGCAGTGCATTTTTCTTTTAGCTATTTATACAGTGAAAGTTCTGGGGCAAGAACTATGCTTAACACGTGCTAGCTTCAGCACTGGATGCTCTATTGGCACTAACAAAAAGGAGGTTGCAAGTAAATTTTGCTAGTATTTCCAAGGAAAATTCACTTGGGAAGGAGGTTGCATTTATATAGCTTAATAAGGATTGTTATTTCTAGAACACTAAAAAGCTTATTTTTTACTCTTTAGGTTATTCCACTAAAAAGCATAAGCTACTATTCTGAAGTAAGTTGTTTATGTTATCTATGAGATCCAGATATTTGGTAGACCTTTGATGTGTGATGTATCAGATGATAGGAAAATAAGTGGAGGTGAAATATTGTGTGCGTATGTATGGCTCTGTCTATCAGTTGATAGTTTTTCTAGTGTAGTTTATATAGCACATCCTTTCAAAAGGATTTCAAATGGATTACAAAATATATATAAGTAGAAATGAAAAAAAAATAAGTGACTAAATCAGGCCAAAGAGAAAATGAAAATAATATAATTTTTAGATTGCTAAGATTACTTAGCTAAGTTAGGTGTCTTTTTTAAAAATTTAGAAAACCTTGTACATTAATTAACCTCTGATTTTGAAGGTGTATTTAAGAAACTCACCTAAACACAAGAAAATTTCTTTTAAAACACAGTGTCATGCTCTGTATGAGAAATAAAGAGCACCGTGCAGGAGAGAAAGTGTCAGGGAGCCTAAGCAGGGGAGGGAAGGAAAGCTGGGTTCAGGATCAAGAGAGAAAGAGTTCCCCAAGAAATGACTTGGGCTCAATTGAAAGGAAAGAGATGAGCAGTGAGAATTCCATGTGGAGGGGTGTCCAAGTAACTTAAAAAACTGAGGAGTTAAAATATCTTATTTTACGATTATTTTCTGTGTTGAGCAGCAAAGTAGGCCTCTCGCTTATTTCTGAAGCCTAAGCAAAAGTTCACCAAATGCCCCAACACTGCATTATTGATGCTTTTCTTAAAAACTTAAGGGCAGAGGGACAGTGCCCCTGCAAAGAGTAAAGTGGAGTAGGCTCAAGAGGAAAGGTGGGAAGAGGAATCCAAATGTGGAGGCATAAATAGTCAGGAGAATGTAAGCCCTCGTATTGTCTACTCTGGGAGCTGTCCTGTGATATCCTAAGGAAAGTGTCAAACTTTCCAATCATGCATGGAGTGGTCTTGAGCCATTGAGTTGGACCTCAAAGGTACAGATGAGCCAGAAGTCTGGAGTTCTTAGGCACATTTCTTCATGTCACTTATTATAACAGAAACAAAAATAATAATAAAAAGGAAGTAGCGACATTAAATAAAAGCCCTACACTTTTGGTTTCCCTGAAGCTTATAAAGGTAGTATAAAGGATTGCTTTTAAAAATGTTTATTTCTTTACATACATTAGCCTAAGAGAATTGTATCATTTAAGGTAAATGAGTAAGGGATGCATCAGTTTTATTAAGTTAGTGATGGTCTATAAATGGATATATTAAAAATGTTTGAGATAGGTTGCTTCTATTAGATTGGTTATGGATTCTTTTACAATGTCATTTATGCCATTAAATATTTTGGCAAATAAGGAGGAAAAATAATCCTCTGCAGCTTGCTGTTTACATAGTTTTATATATATGATTGGTGGGATTCATATAAAAACCATTGCATATAAGCCAGTTTCATAGAAAAATAATACTGACTGATTAGGTTTGGGAAATCCAAGTCAGTGGGAAATTTTACCAGTGGAATAGGCTACAACACGAGCTCCTTTCCATCCTAGCTGAGACAAATTAGCCTGCAATGTTTTTTAAGCAATAGTTATGTCTTCCAAAAAAAAAAAAAAAAAACACTTTAATATTTCAAATGTCTTTAAAATGCCAAATGACAATTAGGCCATGTTATAAACTAATTCCTTGCCAAAATTAATATTTTAACTTAGATATGCCCTATGAGAGAAGTAATCCATGCCAGTAAATATTGGTTTTAATATTTATGAAAATGAATCTGGCTAAAGCAATCATTTTGATTTACAAAAAATTCCCTTTTCACATTGATCAGCCAAATCTCATCTCAGCTTGTGTATCAGTCAAATTTTAAACTATGATCCAAATGTTAAAATATACCAACTGTCAAATTGATTTTGTAGGTCATTAAATTAAATAAATGAAATATAAATTTCCTCTTAAAGTAAATAATGCCACAAAAAAATTCCATTTTTGTAATGATTACTAACTGGCATAGAATTTATGAAAAATATCTGCCTGGTGGTATGGTAGGGAGAGTGTCAAATTTTGACTCACATTTGGTGACAGAATGAACAATGTGGCCTAGTCAGAAGCACAGGCTGATCCATCAGGCAGAAGAAAGTTCAAATCATGTCTTCACTAGATGAGCCCTCGGTGGAATCATTTAACGTTATGTGCCTTTGCTTTCTCAACTGAAAAATGCAATCTAATAGCCAGGGTGAATATGGAAATGAGAAAAAAATTATATATGTCTGTGTGCGTATACAAATATATAAACACACATATATCTAATATCTGACACATAGTAGACCTTTAAGAAGAGAAGGGCTTATTAACTCATAGACATGAAGACATAGAACTCATATGACATGAACTCATAGACATTATTTAATATTTTTTTCTTCTTGCTAATGATATTGGTTTTTATTTTTAATGACCATGTCTAATACCTGTGATTGATCTGTACAAGAAAAAAGAACTGCCATAAATTTGTTATAATGGGTTCAGGTAAACTTCAGCTTTGTCTGTTATGTTCACATTTTATAATTAACTAATTAGCTAACTAGAAAAGCTAGTGCATTTATATATTCCTTACATATATTATTTTTACAGCAAAATACAAAAAGCAAAGTTTATTACATTTGTCAAAAACCTAACCTAGTAACTTTGGGTGGTAAAATATGGGTAATTGTTAGATTATTCTTTAATTCTTTTTTGAATTTAAAAAAAAATTCTAAAAATAAAAATGCTAAAAATTCTACAGTGTTTAATTTTGTTTTGATATCTTTTAGTGCTACAGATAGCCGAAAGTTTTTTTTAAAAAAGCATGTCTGAGTGACTGGAGTCTCTTATACTTTGTGTGGGTGCTGCTACATTCATATTAAGCTAAATTTACTTTGAAATCAAGTAATTGATTAACAAATTTGTCTCTGAGAAAATAAGACAAATGGTACATAATATTTATTAAAGAGTTAGAGACAAGAATATATTTGGGCAGTTCTTGGAAGGCATGAGACAGAGCACCAGAGCAGTAGGGACCTGGGGGAACAGTGTGAGGAGTCATCTGGGACAAGGCAGGGTGCGGAGGCTGCAAGGGGAATGCTTTCACTTCCCTGCTCCCATAAGAGATGCCTGCTTAATAAACTCCTTGTCTACAGTCTCCAAGTATTGAGAGAAAGGTAACCATTTGAAGACCATTTGTAGGGTAGAAGAAGGCAAAGGGTACAATCTTAGATACTCAGTTATCTTGGTGCTAACTGTAAATTTAAATTTGAGTTCTGATATTAACTCACTGTAACACATCTGCACACAGATATAGAATGATGGTAGGTACATGTGGAAAAAACAAAATAAAAACACTAACGAGGTCTTACTTATTTAATATAGCACTAGAAATTTTTAGAGACATAGGAAAAGTAATTAATTTTTACACAACCATAATATTGTAAACAAAGGGGACTGGCACACGGAAGAGCTACAAGATCAAGCCAGAATTCTAGCCACCTCACCCTAAATATCAGATGTACTCTTTCCTGGAATGTTTGTGGTTTTGAGAAAACTTTTGAAATGCAGTCAGAACCCCAAAATGTGTCAGTCTGCATTCAGCAAAGCACAGCTCTTTTTGAAAGTGCATATATAGATATATAGGGTTTGTTTTTTTTAATTTTTGACATCTTTTTATTATTAAAAAAATACCATGAGACCTTGTAAGAGCAAAGCTAGCAAAGTTAAAATGCGTAAGAGCTAAATGTTTCTTAATGAAACAAACAAATAAAGAAGTTAAGGCAATATTTTTGTTGGTTTCAAATTCAATTTATTTCATTAGTCTGTGGTTTATTATCGAGACTCAGAGACTCTGATTTGAAGTACTTATAATAGGAACAACGTGTACTAAGAAGGATTTGGGAAAACTCTAAGAAAGCGCTGGGCAAATACTCTTTTCATTTAATTGGGATTGAGTTGCCTCCTTACTGTTTCAAGCTGATTATGAACCCACACGCACATTTCATCTTTGCTCTTTGCCTCTGGATGAAATCCTTTATTAATACAAGAGATCATTGACCTTAGAGCTTTAAAGTTTTTTAAAAAGCGTTTTAAAAATGTGACTTCTACTGACATTTAACAATAAACAACAAAGCTGTTTTTTTTTCTCTACTCTTGTTGGGAACTTGGAAGAGTCATTTAATTTGTAGTGTTTTCAACCTGCAGGGGAAAGCAAGGTGATTGTACTTTGATTTCCCCATTTGATGATCTCGAATAAAATGCAAAGGTTCCATATACATAAGTTAATAGACAGCTAGATATACACAGCTTATAAGTATTGCTTTCACGCTACTAGACATCAAAGAACCTGCTTTGTACTGTCTGTGTAAATCAACTGAAGCATCCAGCAAGTAGCATCGTTTACTTAATGAAGACGCTCCCACATATCCAACGTACGCCGGCACCAATGGACGACTGGACGCAGCGGTACCCTCGCCTTGTCTGCACAGCTCACTGGTGCAGCCTTAATCATCATTTTGAGCCCAACAAATCTGTCAAGCACTCAACATGGTTCTGAGTAAGAAAAATTCTCATGTAAATTGAGCACTTTGTTTACCCCAAGTCTGGCAGTGGGAGAAGTCAGAGGAATATTCTGAAGCCTGACATTGACTCTGCCAAGGTGTGGCATTGCCAATGAAGAGAGAGACAAGAGAAGTATATATATAAAAAAAAAAAATTGGCATTTTATCCTTAAGCCTTTCTACTCTTAACCACAAAAACAACTAAGCCCAAACTATTCTTCCTGCAATTTTTTTTTTTTGTAGAGCCAAAGAAATTCCTATCAGCTCATGAAAAGCAGCTGTGTATATCTTAACAGATAACAGTTCATATGTGAGGATGTTGAGTTGTAGCGTGTACTGGGTTATGCCCAACAGTTCACAACTGAATTACCACTAAAATACATTACATTAGAGTTGTTGGATTTTGTGATAGCACTATTTTAATCCCATTGTTTATACAGTGGTATAATAGATTCTGGAAATTAACAAACTTAATATATTAATAAATTTATTTAATAAATTCATAAATGAGACATTAGTTTCTCTTGTATTATTAAAATATCTCATATCAAATTTGTAAGATGGAATTTCTTAACGTATTTATGCAGCATATGGCAGTAACAATTGCTTATTCTTAATCTCAAATCTGTTTTCTTTTCATTGTAATTATTTTTAATTTTTTTGCCAAATACTTATTGTGTACCTATCATGTGTGAGGCACTATACTAGCTGCTGGGAATCCCTATGTGAAGAAAATTGTAGTCTCTGCTTTCAAGCAGCTTGCATTGTCATGGAAATAGATCGAAATATAAATGTCGACCCTACGCAAGTGGATTTTGCTTGCATTTTCCCCAAAAGGTATTAGTTTTGGATCATGAGTTTAAATGGCACATTGAGTTTATTTTTGAATAGGTTAGGCAGACAGAAGATTTTAACTTAACTGGAAAATATATTTCTTTATTGTCATTTTTTTTGGAGTACAGAGGAAATCAAGATACCAATTTTGATGTAATTCTCTTACTACTTATTTATTATTTATGTGCTTATTTGTTTTTGTGCAGGAGATTTCCTATGATAATTGCAGTATAATATGTTTAATAGTATTTTTTTTTTGGAGTAAGACAGACTAAGCCGTTGGAAGAATTGGGTTTTCATTCATTAAGATTGTCATAAAATGTCATAAAATGACATAAAAAGTAGACTTGGGGAGCAAAAATCAGGAGTTTGTTTCTGGAAATATTAAGCTCATGATGGAATGTTAGATTCGGGTGGATCATCCAGTGAACAATTGGGTAAATGAGTCTGATGTCCTTGGAAGAATGCCAAGTGCTTAGTGATACAGATTTGGAAGCTTATCGTATGTAAAATCATAGGAATAAGTATATAGAGCAGAGAGGATAGGGGAAGAAAAAAGTAGAGGTCTGAAGACTGAGTATATTAATATAAAGATACAGGCTCCAGGAGAGACGAAAAGAACAATGAGAAAGCGTAGCCAGTGAGACAGGGGGAGAACTTAAGAAATGGCAGACCAGAAGCCAAGTGAAGGAATTACTTCCGAATGGAGAGAGTGAGTCACCACATCAAATGCTGATGGTTGCTTGAATAATAAGGGGGCTAGGCCAATGGACTAATGGTTAACTTAACAAGAACAGTTTCAGTGTAGTGAGGTGAAAACCTGACTGGAGTGAGTCAGATCAAGAGAGAATGGGAGGCAAGAAATTGAAGCAGAGAACATAGACACTTTTGAGTTCCCTGTATTCTTTCATTAAAACTTCAATGACTATAGTGAGAATGATTTTAGTGGGCTTATGCTAATGTGCAATAAAAGCACAGATATTTTAGAAATGGTAACAGACCAGATGGGCACTGTCTACTCATTTGGAGATCCATTTTAGTTCCATTGAGCTCAATTATGACTCCCTAGTAACGTATCTCAAAATACACATTTCATGAAAATCTTACCAAAGTGAAAAATATGTTTTATGTATGCTTTATATGGTGGAAAGATCTTGTAACCTTTCTTTACTTTCCAGTTGCAGCATATTTTCATATTTGTTTTATTACTCTTCATAACACAATAATAAGTTATCTTGAGAGACAGCAAGTCTCATAGTAGCTAAGAGTGTAGACCAGGTTCTATAAGCAGATTTGTACCCAAGTGTTCTCATTGACAAATGAAGATAACTACAGTACCAACCTCATAGCATGATCTCAGAGGTTGAATGAGTTAATAGGGTAATATGTTTTTAAAACAATAACTAGACAGGCAAGGTGATGTGGTATGTGCATGTATTGCCAACTATTCAGGAGGCTGAGGCAGGAGGATCACGTGAGCCTAGGAGATCTAGGCTACAGTGAGCTGTGATCATATCACTGCATCCCAGTCTGGGTGAAAGAGTGAGACTCTGTCTCTAAAAAACAAATAAATAAAAAAAAAAATAGAAAACTGTCTGGCATGTAGTAATGTAGCAGATACTCAATATACATTTGTTCTTATTAATATAAATAAGTTTTTAAGTGATGATATCTATAAATAATAAATTGTCAAATGAATAACAGACTGGACTCCAAAAGATTTTAAAAACTCAACTAATTTTAAATATTGTACTTTAGAAGGTAAGAAGTTCTTTTTATGCACATTTTGGGATTATCAGACTAATTTCAAAATAAGATAACTAATAAATAATAAATTAGTGTTTTTCCCCGGAAATGGGCAAGATGGAAAGCGTTGTATTCATAGAATGCCTGTGAAACTTAAGAGATATGTCATATGTAAAGTGTTTGGCACAGAGTTTGAATAAAATAAACACTGAAATCTTAGATATTAATATTATTATGTCTTTCTATAGATGATTTTCTTCTTGGTCTTAAATCTCGGGTCACAGTCTGAAATTTCGGTTCTTGGCATGCTCTTGGCTGAAGAATGAGCAGACACACCAAAAGCAAGGTAAGAACAAAAATGAAGTTTATTGAAAAGAGAAAGATAGGATTATAGAGCAAGATACATATGCCACAAATGAAGACTAGACCCACTGTCGTAGCAAAAAGAACTTGGTTATGGTCTGCGTCTTGTTTTATAGTGTCTAGATAGGGACCCCCCAGTGGCTCAGACGTCACCATGGAACCACTTTGATTGAACAGTTGGGAGTTATATGACCTGGCTCCTACTATGCATGTGGATCTGCCATGAGCCTCTCTGAAAGCTGGTTGTTCTAGGTCACTTTTCCAGATTGTATTGTACCTATGCTACTTGGCATCCACTTTCATCCCTAAGAGACTGGGAATCCTTCGCTATCTACCTCACATTATTGATTCTAAAACATGCTTTTCTATGGCATTGTAGCACAGCCTGCTAAGGTACTCCCAGTATTGATATATTCCTTTTTTTCCTTTTTTGGTATTAATACCTTCTGAGTTTTAGTTAGGCACACATCTACCCAGCTAGAGACTATGATTACCATTTTCTCCACAATTAAGTGCAATAATCATTTTTTATGCTATGTGACTACGTTCCTGAATAAGACATATGAACAAAAACGTATATATTTTTTTCCAAGGTGTTTCCATGAAAATAACTGGGCAGATGCATTTCTCTTTCTTTTTGTCCCTTTCCATGAACTGAATATGCAGGCAGAGTAAGCCAACATTCTAGGACAGTGGTTTATAAAATGTGGTCCCTAGATCAGTAGCAACAGCACATTCCCACTAATGCTCAGGAACTTGTAATAATGCATATTTTCAGGCCCTACCTCAGACCTACTGAGTGAGAAACTCCAGGGCTCAGCTCAGCAACCTGTTTTGACATGCTCTCTGGAAGATTCTGATGCACATAAACTTTGAGAATTACTCTCTTAGGGAGTAACCAAGCAGCAGGGTAGAAGATCCCTCAATTTCTGGATGACTTCGAGGAGCACAGACACCTTCCCTCCATGGACTGCCCACTCTTACATGAGAGAGAAATAAATTTCTATTCTGTTTGAGCCACTGGAATTTTGTGACCCTGTGCTATAGCAGCTTAGCAGGCTGCTTTCTAATTAAAGCTATAGAATGCCTTTTGACTATTCAGTTTATAACCAGCCAATTTTAATGGAGAAATAACAAGTAAAATTTTCCTCAAAGAGCTATTAATAATCAAAGACTACTTGCAGAGGAGTAGGAGAAATTGACTGGCTTTCAATTTGCTGGACCTATTAATCAAAAACATATATAATACACACTCATAAACTCACAGACACACGTTACACATAAATTTTTCAGTCATAGAAATATGCTTCTCAGAAATAAAGTAATCTAGAAGTAAATCACATACTATCAGAATGATACTCAACATATACTTAAATAACTTGACAATTAATCACATCTTAGAGCTAGAATTCACATTCTTATTTAATTTATTTGGTTCAGTGCAATTCAGTAAGATATAATAAATATTTCATAAGAGCATATTGTGTTTCAGAAACTGTACAGGGAAGTGGAAAAACAAAACAAAGATGATTAAAACAAGAAAACTGCCCTAAAGGAGCTTACCGTCTCATGAGATAACATCAATTGCATTTCCAGAAGCACACTAGGAGTTACATGCTTCACAGCACCCTCTCTCATCAATTCTTTTATTTTTTTTTCAATGTTATTGTGTATATTTAAGGTGTATAATGTGGGGCCAGGTGCCATGGCTCAAACCTATAATCCTAGCACTTTGGGAGGTAGAGGTGGGAGGATCACTTGAGGCCAGGAGTTTGAGACCAGCCTGGGCAATAGAGAGACTGCATCTCTACAAAACAAACAAACAACAACAACAAAACAAACCAATGATATTACAGGATATGTATAGATAGTAAACTGGTTATGATAATGAAGCAAATGAACATACCCATCATCTCACATAGTTACGTGTGTGTGTGTGTGTGTGTGTGTGTGTGTGTGTCAAGAGCAGCTAAAATCCACTCATTTAGCAGGAATCCCAAGGACAGAACAATTTAATCCCCTATAGTCCTCATGTTGCACAGTAGCTCTCTAGACTTCTTCATCCTATTTATCTGCTACTTTGTATCCTCTAAGTTACATCTCCTCATTTCCTTCCCCCCTGTGTCCCACCCCTGGTAACTACTGTTTTATTCTCTGTCTCTGTATATTTGAATTTTTTTTTAAGACTCCACATATCAGTGACATCATGCAATATTTTTCTTTCTGTCTGGCTTGCTTCACTTAGTATAGTGCCCTCCGCGTTCATCCATGTTGTGGTGAGATCTTCTTTTACGAGACTGAATTATATTCCAGTGTGTGTGTATGTACATGCCACAATTTCTTTATCCATTCAACCACTGACAGACACTTAAGTTGTTTCCATATCTTGGCTATTATGGGTAATACTGCAATGAACAAGGGAGACCACATGTTTTTACAATGTGGTGATTTCATTTCTTTTGTGTATATCTCCAGAAGATGGATTGCTGGGTCAAGTGGTAGTATTATTTTTAATTTTTTTTAGAAACTTTCATATTGTTTTCTGTAATGGCTTCACTAATCTGCATCTCTTTTCAATCTGTGCCCAAGTGATATGTAAAACAATAAATTCTACTTAATGTTTCTGTTAGCCTTTCTTTGATGCTAGTGATGCTATATCTTTTGCATGTTAACCTCTACATGTTATTGTTTATTTCTATATGTCATTGCTAATTAAATTTTCTTATTGTGATGTCATTTACATATGATAAAATGCCCCTATCTTTGGTCTGCATTTAGAGGCTGAGGTGATGCATGAGGATGTGGTGTGATGGGTTTAAGTAAATTTAGCATAGATTTTGGAGTGTGGCAGATCTTTGAATCCCTACTCTGCTATTTGATATTTACTATGTGGTCTTGAACAAGCTAATCCCCATAGATCTGTTTGTCTATCCCTAAAGTGATGAGAATAATAACTACTTTCTTTGTTTTTTTGTGAGAACTAAGCCCCCTCAGCCAAATTCCTTGAACTACTTGCTGCCCCTTGATGTCCTCATTTGCTCACTTCTCACTCACTCCGGCGAGTCATTTCCCGTCACTCCACTGAAACCCCACCCACCAAGGCCACCCGGTCGTCCAGGCTGAAAGTCGATGGATGCATTTTAGTCTTTATCATATTTGAACTTTCTAAAACACTCTTCACCAAAGTCACACTGCTCTCCAAGTTGTTAGAATAAATGGACATATTTCAATTTTGGGTGTGTTTGAATGTTTGGGAGCATATGCAATCTCTTTAAAAATACACTTTTTTCTTGATTTTTCGTGAGCTCATTCTCTTGTTTTTCCTACATATCTTAATATGCCTTCTTAGTCTTTTTTAGCATTTCTTCCTCCAGCGCTCCATGCCCCTAAATGTTTATGATTTTAGGGGTTTTCCCCCTTAAGTTCTCTTTCCAGATCCCCTTCTCCCTTGCTCCATCCCTCCCTCCTTCACTCAGTCTAATCCTAGAGGATATTATTTACTCCCGTGGTTTTAGATACAGTTTATGAAGGTGACTCCCACATTACTATCTCCAACCGAATATTCTTTTATTGGATTCCTGATATGTAAATCTTACTAGATATGGGTATATTCTTTGTTTGTTTTCCTCACAGGGTATTCAAACATAACCTAAATTAATTATCTTCTCCCAAAACCTCTTCATTCATCAGTATTCTCTATTTTAAGAATTGTACCTGTATTTTTCCATTTACTTAAACCTCAAATAGTGACTATTTTCAGTCATTTGTCCCCTTACCTTCCAATAACCAGGTCTTATTGATTTTGTCTCTTGGTGGGACTATGGCAACCTACCTGCTAATTTTCCTCTCTACATCTATTCTTATCCTTATTCTAATACAATCTCTACCCCATATCAAGAATGATTTTTTAAATGCAAATTGAATCATGTAAGTTTGTACTTAAAATCCTTCATGAAACTGTTAGCTCAATACTTTAAACATGTATAAACTAGGAAACACCTGCTGCCTCCTGCCTCTTCGAACCTAGGGATTGTACCACCATTCTATACCCTCTGGGAATCCAAAGATTCCATAATTTTTGAAAATTTCCCAAGTTGGAAGATGATGTATGCTGTCAGAGTCAACTGGGCTCCAGGTTCTAGCTGTGACAGGGGCTGTCACCTTTTTACTTCAGGTCACCAAGATTAAAAATTAAGCCTTTAATTAATTTCGACCAAGCATCATGTTTCCCCACTACAGGACCTGAGGTTGAGAGAGAGAGAGAGAGAGAGAGAGAGAGAGAGAGAGAGAGAGAGAGAGAGAGAGAGAGAGAGAGAGAGAGAGAGAGAGAGCAAGGGAGAGAGAGAGAGAAAATATATATAGAGTGTGTGTAACAATGTGGCACCACAAACAAAAACAACTAAAGGGCGCACTTCCCCCGGAGAAAAGGTTGAAGGAAATAAGCTAGCAGATTTAATGAAAAATTCTGAGTCTATTGATTGAAATCTGTTGCATTTTCTTGCTATTTGAGAACACACCATTTTTGCACTAGGCAATTGGT
>CAUYRT010074332.1:0-12024 GCA_963574885.1 Lepilemur ruficaudatus | reverse complement strand
ATTACCCCGATTGGATCACTACACATTGAATGCTTTATCAAAGTATCACCTGTGCCCCAGAAATATGTATAATCATTATGTATCAATAAACAAAATTAACAGAAAAAGTGCTTGAAAGTGTTGGTTTTAAAATTATTGATGGGTATCTTTTTTTAGCCAGAATTTAAACACAGATGACTTGATTCTGTTCCAATCCTTCATTTTCGTGGTGGAACCAATCTTCAGGTCTACTGGGCTAGAAGCCTCCCAAATGCTTCCCTGATTTCTGAAGCCGTCCTTTCCTCAAAATGATGCCAACAGCCAAGAGCAGCTTTGGTCAGAGTCTTCAGCAAACAGGGGTAAAAAGTGCAGAGGAAGAAGATCACAAAGATTCAGGTCAGAGCCCAGGCATAGCCAAGACGAGTCTCACAAGGCTGCAATCAAGGTTATGAGGTTACTGCAACCTCATACTCCTGGGCTCAAGTGATCCTCCTGCCTCAGCCTCCCTAGTAGTTGGGACTATAGATGCATGCTTTCTATTTTTTGTAGATACAAAGTCTCGCTCTTGCTCAGGCTGGTCTCAAACTCCTGACCTCAAGCAATCCTTCCACCTCAGCCTCCCAAAAATGCTAGGATTACAGAATATGAGCCATCATGCCTGGCCTTTTTTTTTAAGAGATAGAGTCCCACTCTGTCACCAGGCTGGAGTGCAGAGGCCCGATCATAGCTCCCAACAACCTTGAACTCCTGAGCTCAAGCTCCTCCCAGTTCAGCCTCCCAAATAGCTAGGACTACAGGCATGCACCATCATGCCCAGCTAATTTTTAAAAATTTTTTGTATGTAGTCCCAGCTACTCGGGAGGCTAAGGCAATGGGATTGCTTGAGACCAGGATTTTGAGGTTGCTGTGAGCTAGGCTGATGCCATGGCACTCCAACCCGGGCAATGGAGTGAGACTCTGTCTCTTTTTAGAGATGGGGTCTTGCTATGTTGCCCAGGCTGGTCTTGAACTCCTGGCCTCAAGCAAGCCTCCCACCTCAGCCTCCCAAAGCACTGGAATTACAGGTATGAGTTACCATGTCCAGCCTTATTGTACCCATTTTATAGATGAAGAAATTGAGGCATAGAATGGTTAAGTAACTTTCCCAAAGTCATGCAGCTAGTAAAGTGCCAGGGCTGGAATTCAAACCCATTTGTTATAACTACCATAGAAAACTTATTAGTGCTATCTTAATTTTTCTCTCTTTAAAGTCACACAGTATCTAAAAACATACGTAAAAATCAAAAGATTGAGTAAAATAAACCAGTACCCATCAGCCATTCTCAAAGCATAATAAAGGCACTTTTACCCAACCCCTGTCTAAGCAAAAGTCTACCTTTTTTTCAACAACAGCAGCCTGTCACTATCATTATTTAAGAAAACTTAACTGTTTTAGCAGAATGTATTAATAACAATGCTGCTTTTTAAAAATGAGACTGTGGGTTGTGTTTTCTAAAGACTACAACTATTTTTGAAAAACACAAATATCCCAGAAATTCAAGAGGGGAAATTGTTCCAGCCAAGTCAAGGAGGAAGATAACCATGATTTTCCAGTTTCTACAATTTTGGAGCTGACAACAGTCCCTCAGGCAGATGATTTCCTGAGTGTAAAACTGCTCTCCAAGAAGCAAGGAGAGTCAGGTCACTCCTTCCTCGTGTGCCCAAATTCTGAAAGTAAAAGGGTGCATCTTTTCTCCAACCTCTGGCCTGAGCAATGACTTTGTATTGGGTTACTACTCCTAGAAATCTTCTGTTTCCATTATCTATGATTATGGTCCAGGTTTTAGACCCATGGACAAATGGGAAGAACGCGGGCTTCGTCTTGGACGTCCTAGGAGAAAGAACAAAAGCCCATGACACTATTCAGCTCTTTTATTTTGCTTGTAACAAGTTGTAACGAATTACTTGACCCATTTTCCCTGTGAAAGCATCTTCTCCTAAGCAGATCTTTATGCTTTTTGCTAGGCAGATGGGTCCTTTCTGAGTCTAGCCAAATCCCCTTCTGTGAGCTCCCCAAGCTTCCTTTTGTATACTATAACTGTGTATCATTAGCAGAGTTTTCAGTTTTCTTCCTCCTCCCAACCAACTTCTGAATGTTTGCTGAAATGAACCCTTAACAGGAAGTAAACTTGCCTGGCATGGCCCAGCTGTGAGTGAGGCTTGAGTGAGAGGTATTTATGACCTGACAGGAAGATAAAGATAAAGATAAAGATGAAGCTGACTCGGTGGCTGTTAGCAAGGGGAGAAGGAAATGTTTATGACCCCATCTGCTGGCGTTTCAATAGGATAGAACTGCCTTTATGGCGTCAATCTCCCCTGTGACTTCCTTCCATTTGGGGAGTGATATCTTATTTCAAGATGTTCCCACCGAACACACTGTTGTCCCCTTTGTTTAGGGGCGAGGGAGGAAGGAAGGACTTTGTTACTGGAATGTGGGGATGGGGCAGTATTTATGGTTATGACTCAAGCTGGAGAAAAGGCTTCATTGGAGTTGATTGTATAGTCCAGGAAAACTGCTGTGCATTCTGCTACTTCCTTAAACGTTATCCATACTGAAAGCAGAACCATGTTAGCTCTGGTCATTATCAGGCATGAAGGCTAACCATTTTCTAACACTATTATAACTAGAATTATGGTAGCTTGATTTCCTTGCCCACTGTGGGGGGCAGGGAATAATTTTTATTTTGTTAGTTCCTTGTTTCTTGTCTACTTAACTTCTCTTATTTTTCTTCTCCTTAACTTTTTTCTTTCTTTCTCTTAGAGGAGGAGACACTTAAAACCAACAGGTGCAGTTCAAAATCTATGTAGATGCAGCAAAAGCAGAATGAAATGATCCCTTTCTTAATGCTAGCCCAGGTTAAGAGAATCTACAAGTAGGTCGATAGTCCTTTGTGAGGTAATATATTTTTGAAGTGCCAAAAATATAGGGATAATCTTACAATAGTTCATCTATCACTGAAACCTGTGGTTTATATATATTAATGGTATTCATTTTACTGCAAAGTATTTATTCCTCAGGTTTGTTTGTGCTTCCTCCTGGCCTGTTAGTACAGATTTAATTTTATATTAAGTTGTTCAAATAATCAGCACAATATATGTAAATCAGAGACTTTTAACTTCTTTGGCACTATCTGTGGGGTTATATGTGACCATGTCCAACATGGCCTTTTTTTTTATTTTCCAAAAACAAGATTTCTGGCTGGGCGCAGTGGCTCACGCCTGTAATCCTAGCACTCCGGGAGGCCGAGGCGGGCGGATCGCTCAAGGTCGGGAGTTCGAGACCAGCCTGAGCAAGAGCGAGACCCCGTCTCTACTAATAATGGAGAGAAATTGATTGGCCAACTAAATATATATAGAAAAAAAAAATTAGCCAGGCATGGTGGCACATGCCTGTGGTCCCAGCTACTTGGGAGGCTGAGGCAGAAGTATCGCCTGAGCCCAGGAGCTTGAGGTTGCTGTGAGCCAGGCTAACGCCACGGCATTCTAGCCCAGGCAACACAGTGAGACTCTGTCTCAAAAAAAAAAAAGATATCTTTTTCTTTTTAGTGTTAAGATCCTATTTCTAAAAGAAAAGAATGTTTACCAAATTACATATGCAAAAAACTCAAAATGACAAAAGGAACTACTTTTCTATTGCCATTGGGTTTGTCTGATTTAAAGAACAAAGGGAAGAATTTTTATTTGGGGGTAAATCACCCAGTGATGAGCTTATATATCTCTGTAAGGGCCTATCTTCATTTTTTCTAAGGGGCTGGGGAAACCTAAAAAGATGGAGGAGAAAGATGGCTTGCTCAAGTATTTTTCCCTAGAGAATTCCATAGTAATATTTTTCTTAAATGGGAGAGTCCTGTAGCTAAGTTGGGCAAATTAGTTATAATGTTTGTATCTGATTACCTAAAGACGAGAAGGTAATAGTGTGTGACGAGTTACATTGTACATCACAGCCCACGTTGAGTCAATTCACAAAATGGAAATATTCCCTTCAAGGGATTAGAGCTACCACTGAAATAAAACTTCATCTAAATATTGAACATCATAATGCTAAGAGTTCACCCCTGATTTTTACAGAAGTCCCTCCAAAAAATATTCTACCATCCCTTCTACAGTACAAGTCCAAGTCTCGGAATATTCAGTAGGCCAGTAAGTCTGATCCCAACCATGTTTATTCAGTGTGGTTCCTGAGAACAATTTGATAGGCCTACTAGGGGAGATCCTATCACACCTGCAATATTCTGAGACCTTCTTTTGAGCTACAGGTTATCAGGTGGCATTCCTGTTAACAAAGGTTCAAACCATATCATCAAATGGTTCAAACCACATAACCTCTTGTCTTAGGAGTTAAGCTAGCTTCCTAACCCTTCCTTGCAGTGGTTAACTCCACTGAGAAGCTTTCTATCAGCAATAATAGCTTCAAGGTGGGAAATAAAAAATGGAGAGTGT
Source organism: Lepilemur ruficaudatus (assembly GCA_963574885.1). Lineage (NCBI taxonomy): Eukaryota > Metazoa > Chordata > Mammalia > Primates > Lepilemuridae > Lepilemur > Lepilemur ruficaudatus. The sequence continues at coordinate 7,566 of CAUYRT010074332.1, read as the reverse complement.
TTAAATTGTTAATGGGTTTCATGTTCTTGTCACTGTTGAGGGTTTGTTCCCTTTTATAAACTCATAGTTTTTGGTTGACATTGCTTTTATGCGAGCCATCAGCCAGTTGGTGATGGTGTTGCTGTGTTAGACCATTACTGCCGGATTGTATTTGCAGTAAAGAAGGAGAATGGAGGCTGTAAATCTGCAACTGGAGATTTAGGGCTCTGTTACTCGGCAGTTTAGGCCCATGTGCTGGAGAGTCCATTCTCCTCCGGCAGAATTATACCCTGCAAACACGCCTTCCCAGGCACTGATCGACGACGTTCATTCCCTGGGCTACCAAGGCACTTAATGCGGCTAATTCAGTTAAAGAAGCCGGAGGGGTGAGGTGGATGAGCCTCTCTCCCTGCTGGAAGCCAGATGCCAGGCAGGTTAGGGATATTGCTTTATCCCTTCCCCCAGGTAAAGCTTGGAGGAGAAGCAGTTACTGCAAACACAGAGAAAAATAATAAGAAAATGCTTCTAATGTGGTTGGACTCAGTTCTCATTCAAGCAGGAAATGCTGCCTTAACTCAACCTCATTAACCCATTTAATACAAAGCTCATTATCGGAAATATTCAGGAAGCACATTCTTTTAGAATTCAGGATGTGTCAGGAGTCTTGATATCTTGACATCATTTTACAAAACTACTACCCAAGAATGGAAGGCAGGAGAGTCAGTGCTTTTGGGATAGGTAACTAAAAATAGAAAAAATTCTGAGTTTTTTCTAGCCCGTTGATTTTCAAGATAAACAGTTTGGAAGACAATATCTGTCACTGCTGGGTTCTGAAATATTTTGAAGAGACATCAATATTAAATATACTTAGAATTACTTTATTAATCACATACCATTTCTACCACTAGATGTTTTATAGTGACCAGAATGCTGGAATGTTTCTTTGGCTGGCAAAAGTTTTAAGAATGGTTTTAGATTTGTTTTGTTTTGCTTTGTTGGGCCTTCCCCAGAGAGGAAGAGTGTTGAATATAGACTCATCTGCATGATCCATCTGAGGCATCTGGGTCTGCTTTCTGTGTCATCTGTGGCACAAATGTGCATGATTTAACCATACAAGTATTGAACCAGCATTGGCCTATTAAGACTTCAGATGATCTGTTCATGAGCTGTCAGCCCAAATTGAGCTTGAAGCCTGCTGTAAAAGATCTAATTTTCATAATTATCTAGAACCTTCACACCCTCCTTCCCCTCAGTACTACCCACCTCCACACATGCACACAGAGGAGTAAACACATGCGTACGGACACACAGGCACAGGGCAGCACTGTCCCTGGGGATTCATCAGGCCCCTTGCCCGAAAATGCACCGAGTTCATCCAGGGGTCAGGCCTGGCTTTGACTTCCTGTCTGAGGAGCCCCATGTGTGGTGTTCCAGCATCGCTAGAGGCTAGTGATGACTAAGTAACCTTTTCACACTATAGCCTCCCACCAAGAAACAAGGTCCCTTATGATCCTGGACCTGGAGTGATTAGGGCACAACAAATACCTTTTTAATATATAAGGTGGAACTAATGCCAACAGAAATAGCACTTTACTGTCTCGTGGCCTCACATTTATAAAAGGAGGATAGAGCTGTTGTCTTTGAGGATGAAGAATTTTAAAGGCAACCTGATTTAGTCCCAGAGTACACTAGGGACTTTGATCATTTAGCCATTGCTTAAGGCTACCTTTGAGCTTTACCTGACCCTGCTCGCCAAAGGAAATCATCATACTGTGTGTGGAGTTCAGCTGGTAATGTCTCTCTAGGTAACCTGGCCTGAAATGTGGACCAGGGGGAATAGGGCAGCACTTTCAGGTTTAACCCTTTGCAGCACTGGGATAAATAATACAAGCTTCCAGGATTAGGTCATTCTGATGTCCCTCCAGTAATTCCACTGGAACCTCACAATAATAAACCATTTGGTTTCTGGACATATATTGCCCATGCGTTAAGGGTGGACAGGCAGCACTTTACTAGGTTCTTCTCGTACAATCTCAGGTTTTTGAGGCTGCTGAGGCTTAAATTCCTTGTCTTAACATGGCCCAACTGTCTTTCTACACTGGCTGTCAATTGTCTTTGCCCTCAAAGGGCATTTGCTGCAACTCAGGGTTCTACAGTTAGAATAAGGGGAGTTATTTCCTGTCTTCACCACTCTTTTCCTTTTTTTTTTTTTTTTTATCATGAGCAGAGACTGAGTACATTATTCAAACCTTGGCTTTTCCCTGAAGTCCGTTGTTTACAGAGAGACATTTGGGTCCCTGGGGCTCACTCCCATAAAACCTTATTATCATATATTTCAAGGCATAAACTTCAGTTGTCAGCTCAGGAGCAGTTTTGAAAGCCCTGGCTGCTCTTGTTTTTCTTCTGCTTCACTCTGGTTTATTTTTCTTTCAGCTTTGGCTTTTTTTTCCCCTTCTCTCTCATCTCTAGCAATGCTGAGCTCCAAGCTGGCTCGCTCCTTATTCCACTAATTAGACAAGAAGTCCAGAGAGGCCATTATTAGATTCTGAGAATCTTTATCGGAGCCCATTATGGCCTTAAATACTGCACAAACATTTTCCTAACTGAACCCATGAACATTTCAGCTGATCCATCCTTGGTCTTTAGCATTTCCTTCTTCTGTACCTATAGAGTTATGTTACTGATGATAGAAGTTCTTAACGGCTTATTTTTCTTTGTATTAATTTTCCTAGAGGCAGTGATTCAAGTTCATTCTTTCTTTCTCTCTCCCTATCATTCTAATTACTGTTTGTGGGGGTGGAGGGAGTCTGAGGAGCCTGCTTTTCCTTGGTGGGATATGTGTGAGTGTGTGTAAATGTCATATGTATTAATGTCACCAGTGAGTAGGATTCATGGTTGCCAGTTTTTCTCTCATTTTCTTTACAGAGCCAGGGATTATATGTATGGATCAATAGTCTCCCTTTTCTTTCAATGGAAGAATAATCCTGCATTATAATATAGTAACTGCAAAAGAAAGCTCTTTTTCTATTTCATTCTTTTCTTTCTTAATTCACTGTCTAGTGAGTTTCTGATTGACTCACAGACCAATTAAAGTAAAATTTAATGGAAGAATAGATTAACTCCCTGAGGTTTCCCTACCATCCATCACATTTTTATAGCAGGAGCTGTGAGGAAGCTCATAACTTCATGCTGTGAATGTGATAATAAAGAGGGCACGGAGAGGATTCCGATTTACTGCCGGGCTGATGTTCGCCAGGACAGAATTTACTGCCCAATCCCCTTCCCCTTTTTATTCAGGAGGAGGTCACTAGATCTGCCCTCGGCCTGGATCTCAGATACTGAAGGGCAGATTATCAGGTCGAGATTCTTTCCCTTTAATTAGGGTGGCAGGGGGAGAGAATGTGAATTTCATTGTCCAGAGATGGATATTGTGTTCAGTTCATTTCTGTCTTCAGGAAGCGGTCACCCCAAGTGTTCATATTTTTAAGGGTGCATTTGATTTGTTACTACTCACTAGCAGAGAAATTCAGAAGGCCAGATATGTCTGTTTTTGAGTCACTAAGTCATTGCCTTTTATATACAAGCTTTTCCAAATAACTAACAATACCTCTCTCTACATCTTTGTAGTTATCATCAATAATGTCTTCATCTGGGCATCTTTTATCTGAGGATCTCATAGCAGTTTGCACCCATTATTTTAATTTTTCTGATAGGTCCAGAATAACCTACTAGCCTTCCAAACATTTTGTCGGTTCACTGTTTCTATAACTCATCTTAACAATAAAGTGTAACAGTGATCACAATATAGTAGTAACCATGTAATGAAGCTCTATACCCATGCCAAAGATACTTATTTTTTAGGCTTTGAGTATTTAAACCTATGTCAAGTTCCATGACCACATTAGATAATCTTTTTTTTCCCCCAGAAACTTGGTGAGACAGAATCCATATTTAAAAATCATGTTCATCAGATTGTCCTTGAAATCAAAACATGTCTGAACCAAAGTCATCATCTATCTCTTCCTTACCAACCTCACTTTTCTTCATGTATGCAAAATCTTAGGAATGGGCCCATCCCATCAAGTGTTGTGGGTTGGAAGATTGGGAATGGTCCTAGATTCTCTCCCTCCTGTACAACCAACATGGCATTGGTCAGCAAACCCACTGCCTCTACCTCTTCAGTGTCTCTTGAATCCATTCCTTTCTCTCTATTCTCTTGCCTTAGTTCAAGGTTCTCATGGCTCTTTGTTGGACTGTTATGATCATTTTCCACCTAATCTCACTGTCTTCACTCTCACCTTCCTCCAATCCATCCTCAATGCTAATAAAAGAATAATCCCCTAAAATGCAAATTTTGTGATTTTACTGCTAAGAATACTTAAATGGCGTCTCATTGCTTAGCATAAATTTAAATGCTGTAGCATGGCTTACACACCCCTGAGTAAGGCAGCATAACTTCATGGCCTACAGCAGTGATTCCTAGGTTTGTAGAAGTATCATGGGATGGCCAATTTCCATTTTGACAAGAACATTTTTAAAATCACTACTACCTTCTACCAACATAATTTTATAAAAATAAATATTTTGATGTCAAATAGAAATAACATAAGATCAGAATAAAGTCTCATATTGAATAACTATGTAACTTTATGGGAAAAATCATTATATAGTCCTTATTTTACTGTAGCCCTGAAAAACTTTATGATGCTCTCTTATTGTATTTGGAAACCTAGACTGATTAGGGCACAACAAATGTCTTTTTAATGTATAAGGTAAAACTGATGTTGGATAAGTAGATGGTTTCTGGAGTCAGAAAGAACTGGGTATTAAATCCAACTTCACAACTTCATAGTTGTGTGATCATGGGTGAGTTACTTACCCTCACTAAATTCAAGTTCCTCCATCTGCAAAATAGAGATAATGATAGTACCCACATCTTACTGTTGTTTTGAAGATTACATGATATAATGAGTATAAAGTGCTTGGCCCAGTGCCTGGCATACAGTGAGTACTTGACAGTATTAGGTATTACTATTATGACTTCCTGGACTCATCTCTTATCATTCTCCTGTAAGAAACCTGTGTCCACAGATATGACTTAGCAAGTATGAAACACACTCTTACACACCTTATCAGGTGCTTTTCTCTTTGCCTGGATTCCTGTTCCTTCCACTTGTGTATCTGGTGAATTCATACTCTTCAAGATTCAGCTCAAACTTCACAGTCACACTTAACATCTCTATTTGTCCCTCCTCCTCCTTTGGCAAACAGTCTTCCATGGTCTCATGGCATTTGTAGATTGCCAAACTCACAACACATACTTTAAATTTCTTTCATTTCATTATGTGATTAAATAATGTACTATTATAGAGAAATTTATATTTAGGGTTGATCACTTTTTATTCATTAATATAAGGAATATTTATTGAAAATCTGTGGTGCATAAACCTCTGCATAGTGGGTATTCCAATAGTAGTAACACAATATTCAAGATTTGGAGACAGGTAGTCTCCTCTGTGCTCCTAAAGAATCTGGTAAAAGCCTTAATACAAATGATAATTTGCATAATAATTGCTTACATTCTGTCCCCTTCCCCTCTACACTGTTCCTTGAGGGCAATTATTTCACTCATCTTTGTCTCTCCAGTATCTCAAACTTTGAAGATAGTCAGATATATATTTATTGAATAAATGAAGGAATATCAGAAAGCATTCTCAACTTTAAAGAGCTTTACTTAACCATATTAACTCTTTGTATAAGTGTTATATTGTCCCTTGACTTTGAAATGATACCATCATCCCATCCAGTGTAACTATTTTAAAAAGGCCCACCATCTTTTCTGGTGGGGCCACATGAATTTTATCCTTCAAATTGTTTCTGCAACTCCATCCAAAAGCCTGGGGTGGTTTCCCTCTTAAATCATGAGCCATTCTAAGCCATTTCTCTAAAGAGTCAAGTGTGGTCCCTTCAGCTGCGTACCAGCCTGTTGTAGGAAAAACAGATCTAGTATTTTCTGGTGTGTCTGACTATAAGTCTGTGATGAGTAAATCGCAGGGGTAATAACTATGGTTGCTTGTCCAAGGGCACGCAAGATTTGCTTCTGGGTGATGTTATTCTGGGAGTAGAATAGCATCATACACTTGCAAAGAGTGTGTTCTTAACACCGTAAGTTGGGTTTGGGAGGTCATCCTGCCATCCCTGCCATCTTCAGTTTTGCTGCCCTACTCAAAGCTGTGTTTCATGGAATTAAACATTTCTCTAATGATGCTTGCTCCACCTTAATACGTTATGTAGCAGCATCTTGGATATTCTGCTGTTGTTCACTTATCACAGTTACCTTAGCACAGGTTGAAATGACTGCACTCTGCACTCCAGAGTTTGGTTGTAGTTGATCTTGTTCTGCAGTTTGCTACTAAATGGAGTCTATGAACAATATTGATGGAAGAATGAAAGCTAACTTTTGAGACTGTTCAAACAACAATCATGTGACAAGTTAGGACAGCTTTTTACTTTATGGACCTTCAACTGTCATGATGCTTAATGCTCCATGGTCACATATTCTGTGATGCTCCTTAAGTGTACACATTTTATTCATTTCTCACTTTCTTTGTAGATCATTGCCACCTCTCTCTCCTCATGTTCTTTTGCTGTTCATTTTCTATATATCAACAATACCAGGTATTCCCTACTTTTTCACATCTCTTTTTTCCCATATTTTGTTCCTTTATTCTATGAAAACTCCTATTCATCCTTCAAAACCCAGCTCAGTCTTAAAAAACCTTGGCCAGGCGCAATGGCTCACACCTGTAATCCTAGCACTCTAGGAGGCTGAGGCAGGTGGATCGTTTGAGCTCGGGAGATCAAGATCAGCCTGAGCAAGAGTGAGACCCCATCTCCACTAAAAAAAAAAAAAAAAAAAAGAAAGAAATTAGCTGGACAACTAAAAATATATATATATAAAATTAGCCAGACATGGTGGCACATGCCTGTAGTCCCAGCTACTTGAGAAGCTGAGGCAGTAGGATTGCGTCAGCCCAGGAGTTTGAGGTTGCTGTGAGCTAGGCTGATGCCAGGGCACTCTAGCCCGGGCAACAGAGCAAGACTCTGTCTCAAAAAAAAAAAAAAATAGGAAAAACCTAACGTTTCTTGAGTTTCTCTAGGAAACTCATACCAGGAACTATTAATATATTTGATAGTTTTTACAAATCTTACCCTGCTTAATCCTCACAAAGCATTTCAAAATAAGTGTTATCCCATTTTCAAAACATAAAAGCAAGGCTAAAAGCAGTAAAAATATTTTCTCCAAAACTTTATGGCAAGTGGCCAGGCATGGTGGCTCACGCCTGTAATCCTAGCACTCTGGGAGGCCAAGGCAGGAGGATTGTTTGAGCTCAGGAGTTCGAGAACAGCCTGAGCAAGAGCAAGACCACACCTCTACTAAAAATAGAAAGAAATTATCTGGACAACTAAAAATATATATAGAGAAAATTAGCCGGGCATGGTGGCGTATGCCTGTAGTCCCAGCTACTCAGGAGGCTGAGGCAGAAGGATTGCTTGAGCTCAGGAGTTTGAGGTTGCTGTGAGCTA
>CAUYRT010074330.1:0-10600 GCA_963574885.1 Lepilemur ruficaudatus | reverse complement strand
TGTCTTAGATCACACGCAAAGCAAACGTCAAGCACAACAGCAAACACAGCCTTTGAGCATTACTGTCTCCTAAGAGTATTTACCAAGTGCTGTCTGGCTTGATCTCCCAGACTTGGTTAAATATGCATTTTGTTAATGTTGCGTTTCTGAATTTCTTTCCTTTCTTTTTTCAGTTGTTATTATTATTTCTATTAAGAAAACTTTTTTAATACCTCACTTGCTTTGATGCTGTAACTCTGACACTGAGGTAAGAGAGAAATAAAAGAAGAATGAAGAGAGAGGAGAAAATTCCACAGAGCATTATTTTAAAAGTTTTTTCAATAAAAAAATGTGATTAGCCATTTATAATTATACTATTCATTGTATTAAGTATAATATATTATTAAATTTAATATTAGATAATTCTTTATTTAATTACATATAACATATACATATGATTATACATGTTGTTCTCCATTTTAAATTATCAATATTTAGGAATTAATGAGAAATTCATTTAATTCATGTCATTTTTATAAACTACCGTTTCCAAAAATTAAAAACAATATCAGTAGTAACATTAAATTACATTTCATTTGGTGACTAAAGGCATACAAACACACCGTAATGTTTAAGTACATTTTGTACTTGATTTTATTAAGGGGAATTGAAAAAATGAGAATGTATAAATGAAGCAAAAGTTTTTATCTGCCTTTATTGTATCCACTTTATCACATTTTATCACAGTTCTTTGTTTATATGACCATTATTCCAACTGAATCCAAGATCTAGGGAAATAGGCATGATATTTTGTTCACCCTTGGATTTTCAGTTGCTACCAAAATGTTTGGGGAATAACAGGTTCCTAATTAAAGATGTATAATAAATTTTATAAATCAATAAAATGAAAACCTCATACATACCACACTGTTTTAACATTACAGTTTTAGAATAGTAGTAATTTTTTAATATAAAACACACTTCTCATTTTTCACACACTTAAACTACTCATGGAAGTATAAAAAATAAAAAAGGACAATTTTTAATACTAAATTAACTTTATTTTAAAAAGCAATTTTAGGTTTATAGCAAAATTGAGTGGAAAATACAGAGAATTTGCCAATGCCCTCTTGCCACACAAAGGCACAGCTCCCCAAGTATCAACATGCCACACAAGGGTGTTATATTTGTTACAACTGGTGAACCTGCACTGACACATCATTATCACTCAAAGTCTGTAGCTTACATTAGAGTTCACTCTCAGTGTCGGACATTCTATGGGTTTGGACAAATATATAATATCACGTAGCCATCATTGTTATAACATACAGAACAGTTTCACTACCCTAAAAAATCCTAAAAATCTGTACTATGATCATTCTTCTCTTCTTTCACCCCACCCCTGGAAACCATGAATCATTTTACTGTATTCACAATTTTGCCTTTTCTAGAATATTCTATAATTGGAATCATATCATACAGCCTTTTCAGATTGACTTCTTCCACATAGTAATGCATGTTTAAGTTTCCTCCATGTCTTTTTATAACTCATTTCTCTTTAGCTCTGCATGCTATTCCACTGTCTCAATGGACCACATTTATCTATCTATTCACCTATTAAAGGGCATTTTGGTTTCTTCCAAGTGTTGAGAATTATGAATAAATTGCAGTAAACATCCATATGCAGGTTTCTGTGTGGACATGTTTTTGATTCATTTGGGTAAATACCATAGAGCTCAATTGCATAATTGTATGGTAAGAGAATGTATAGTTTTGTAAGAAACTGCCAAACTATCTTCCAAAGTGGATGTACCATTTTGCATTCCCACTAGCAATAAATGGGAGTCCTTGTTACTCCACATCCTTGCCAGCATCTGGTGGTGTCAGTGTTTCAGATTTTAGCTATTCTACTGAGTATGTAGTTGCATTTTGTTGTTTTAATTCAAAATTCCCTACTAACATAGGCTATTGAACATACTTTCTATGCTTATTGCCATCTGTATATTTTCTTTTGTGAGATGTCTGTCCAGGTTTTTCTCCATATTTTAATTGTTCATTGCCTTATTGTTGAGTTTTAAGAGTTCTTGGCATATTTTGTATAATAATTCTTTATCAGATGTATCGTTTGCAAATATTTTATCCCAGTCTGTGGCTTAACATAGTATTCTCTTGACATTCTCTTTCATAGAATAGAAGTTTTCAATTTTAGTGAAGTTCAGCTTATTAATTATTTATTCATAGTTCATGCCTTTTGTGTTGTACCTAAAAAGTCATTGCGATATCCAAGATCACCTAGGTTTTCTCCTCTGCTAAATTCTAGGAGTTTTATTGTTTTGCATTTGTACAATATGGATTGATAATCCATATTGAGTTAATTTTTGTGAAGGCTGTAAGTTCTGTGTCTAGATTCATGTTTTTGTATGTGGATGTACAGTTGTTCCAGCACCATTTGTTGAAAAAACTATCTTTGCTCCACTGTAATGCCTTTGCTCCTTTGCCAAAGATCAGTTAACTGTATTTATGTGGGTCTATGTCTTGGCTCTCTATTCTGTTCCATTAATGTATTTGTCCATTTTTTGGCCAATACCACATTATCTTGATTATTGTAGCATTACATTATAATAAGTTTGGAAGCCATGTAGCATCAGTCTTCCTATTTTGTTCCTCCCCTTCAATGTGGAGTTGGCTATTTTGGGATTTTTGCCTTTACGTATTAATTTTTGAATTTAACTTGTCAATATCCACAAACTAACTTGTTGGAATTTTGACTGAGATTGCATTCAATAGATAAGTCAATTGAGGAAGAACTTATATCTTGATAATATTGAGTCTTCCTATCTATTATCGTGGTATATCTCTCAACATTTCTAGTTCTTCTTTGATCCCTTTCATAAGAGTTTTGCACTTTTCCTCAGGTTTTGTACATTTCTTTTAGATTTATACTAAGTATTTTTAGGTGCTAATACAATTACTAATGTGTTTTTAATCTCAAGTTCCACTTTTTCATTATGAGCATATAAGAAAGCAATTGATTTTTGTATATTAGCCTTGTGTTCTGCAACCCTGCTGTCTATAATTGCTTATTAAGTCCAAGGGTTTTAGTTGTCAATTTTTATAACGTTTTTGCCTGGTTTTGGTATTAGGGTAGTGTTGGCCTCACAAAATGAGTTAGTAAGTATCCCATTTACTTCTATCTTCTAGAAGAAATGTAGAAAATTATTATAATTTTTTTTCTGAAGTGTTTGGTAGAAATTACCTGTGAACCCACCTAAGTTGGCATTTTGTGTTTTGGAAGGTTATCAATTATTGATTCAATTTCTTTAATAGTTATAAGCCTATTTATATTTTCTGTTTCTTCTTGTGTGAGTTTTAGCAGATTATGTTTTTCAAGGAATCGGTAAAATGTGTGTATAGAATTGTTCTTAATATTACTTTATTATCCTTTTAATGTTTATGTGACCTATAGTGATGTCTCATCTTTAAATTTTTATATTAGAAATTTGTATCTTCTCTTGATTTTTACTTAGACTGATTAGAGAGGCTTATCAATTTTATTTATCTTTTCAAAGAGCCAGTTTTTGATTTTGTTGATTTTTTCTATTGATTTCCTGTTGTCAGTTTCCTTAATTTCTGCTCTAATTTTTGATATTTATTTTTTTCTGCTACTTTGGACATAATTTTCTCCTATTTCTAGTTTTCTAGGGTGGAAGCTTAGATTATTGATTTTAATTTTTTTCCTAATATATGCATTCAATTTATATATCTCACTATACTACTTTCAATACATTTCACATAGTTTGCTAAGTTAAATTTTCATTTTCACTTAGTTCAAAATACCTTAAAATTTCTCTTGAGATTTCTTTTTGAAGCAATATGTTATACAGAAATGTGTTGTTAATCATTTTGGGATTTTCTAGGTATTTCTCTGTTATTGATTTCTAGTTTAATTTTGTTTTGGTCTGAGAGCAGTCATTATATGACTTTTCTTCTTTTAAATTTGCTTAGGTGTGTTTTATGGCCAAAATGGGATGTATCTTGGTGAATGTTCCATGTTAGCTGGAGAAGAATGTGTAATCTGCTGTTGTTGAATAAAGTATTTCTTAGATGTTAATCATATCCAGTGGACTAGTGGTGCTGTTGAATTCAACTGTGTCCTTACCAATTTTCTGCCTGCTAGATCTGTCTATTTCTGATGGAGGGGTGTTAAAGTCTGCACCTACATTAGCAGATTCATCTATTTCTCTGTGAAGTTCTGTCAGTTTTTCCTCACATATTTTGATGTTCTGTTGTTAGATGCATACACATTAAGGATTATTATGTGCTCTTGCACTATTGACCCCTTTATCATTATATCATGCCTCTTTTTACCCCTGATAATTTTCTTTCTCATAATGTGATCTGCATGAATTTAAAATAGTACTCTCACATTCTTTTGATGAGTGTTAGCATATGGTATGTCTTCCTCCATTATTATTTACTTTTAATTTAGATGTATCTTTATACTTAAAGTAGGTTTTTTGTGGACAACATGTATTTAGGTCTTTTTAAAAATTCATTCTGACATTTTCTGTTTTTTAATTAGTGTTTTTAGACCATTAAGGTTTAAAGTGATCATTGATATATAATAGTGAATTAATATCTATCATATTTTTACTGTATTCTATTTGTTACACTTGTTCTTTATTTCTGTTAGTATTTTTATCTTCCACACATTTCCTGCCTTTTGTGGTTTTAATTGAACCTCTTATATGATTCCATTTTCTCTATTTTCTTATCATTTTAATTATACTTTTTTAAAACCGTTTTTAGTGGTTGCCCTGGAGTTTGCAATATACATTTACAACTAATCTAAGTACACTTCCAAGTAACACTATACCACATGGATAGTGCAGAAACTTTATAATAACAAAATGTTCCTAATTCCTTCCTCCTATACCTTCTATAATCATTGTCATTCATTTCATTTATACATAAGCATACATAATATACACACATACCAATACATGCACAATCAAATATATTGTTGCCATTGTTATTTTGAACAAACTGTTAACTATTAGCTCAATTAAGAATAAGAAAGTTTTTATTTTACTTCCAATTATTCTCTGATGTTCTTTATTTACTTATGAAATCCCAGTTTTTGACCTATATCATTTTCCTTCTCTCTGAAGAACTTTGAAATTTCTTGTAAGACAGATCTACTGGCAACAAGTTTCCTCAATTTTTGTTTGTCTGAGAGAGTCTTATTTCTCCTTCACTTTTGAAGAATTGTTTTGTAGGATATAGAATTCTAGGTGGTGGATTTTTTTTTCTGCTAACACTTTAAGTCACCTCACTTTCTTCTTGCTTGCATGGCTCATTCAATAATTATTTGTTGAGGTTTGTGTGTGGCAGATGATCTAATAGTAGTCCTGTCCCTAGTTCCAGGGAGAAAGGACACCTACATCAGTATATCAAGGGGCAAGTTGTCTGTGGGACTAAGGAAATGTGCCTCCCCCTTCTAGATGCCAATCTGGATGCCCAGAAGCTTAATTTCCTGTCCTGGCAGCTCTGGGCCCCCTTCCAGGGCCTGAATAGTTGACTGAGATATAGTTTTTCTCCTTACTTCTCTATAGATAAAGTGTTTCCTTGTCTTTCCCATCCCCACCCAGCTTCTTGAAAGATTGTTTTTTTCTTTTGATTTTGTGAAGTTTGAATATGGTATGCCTAGTTGTTGTTTTAGTTTTTTTGTTTGTTTGTTTGTTGTGTTTATTCTACTTGGCATTCTCTGAGTTTCCTGGATCTTTGGTTTGTTGTCTGACATTAACTTAGGGGTTATTATTGTTTCAAATATTCCTTCTGCTCCTTTCTTTTTTTCTTTTCTTTCTGATTTCCCATTACATGTATGTTATGCCATTTAATGTTCTTGGATATTCTGTTCACACTTCTTGGATATTCTGTTCTGTTTTTTCCAGTCTTTGTTTTCTTTGCTTTTCAGTTTGGAAGTTTATACTATCATATTCTTAATCTCAGAGATTCTTTAGCTATGTCCAGTTTATTAATGAGCCCATCAAAGACATTCCTCATATCTTTTACATTATTTTTAATCTCTGACTTTTTTTTTTTTTGATTCTTTCTTCCTCTGCACTTCCCTGTCTATCTGGTTTTGAATTTTATCTATTTTTGCATTAATGCCCTTTTCTTTATAACTTAACCAGTTTTAACTATTCTGTTATAAGCAACAGAAAAAGACTAAAACAAGTCCTTAACATAATAACCATTTTTTTTTCAAGTTCCTGGTCTGGTATTTCAATATTTTTGCTATGTTCAACTCTTGCTCAATTTCTTCAAACTGTTATTTTAGCTTTTAGTATGCCTTGTAATTTTTTGTTGAAAAGTGGACATGATGTACTAGGTAAACAACTGTGGTAAATAAGGCTTTAGTAATGTACTAGTAAATTGCAGTGGGGGGGAAGCATTCCATAGTTCTGTGATTAGGTCTCATTTTTTTGGTGAGCCTGTGACCCTGACTGTGGACTTCAGGGGCACAGGCTTCTTAGTTTTTTTCTTTTTTTCCTCCTGTTAAGTAAAACAGGATGATTAGAGGGGATTGGGGTTGGATATTCCCCTTCCCCTAAACAGAACAGGCTCTGATAAAACCTCAGTAGTTTAGACTCTAGTGAAATAGTTTCTTCTGAGGACAGACCTTGTTAAGAAGAACAGAGTACTCTGTGTATTTCAGAATGGTTCCTTTCCCTCTGCCTTTGCCAGAGCATGAGGGATTTTTCTCCAATATTCACCGTGAAGGCTTGGTCGAGTTCCCAGAAATAAAACTCATAAAAAATGCCCCTCCTCAACGACTTTTTCTCCCTGGAGCTTTTAACACTCAGTCTTGCCCACATGGGGCCTCCAGTAATTTGTTAATTATAATTTAGAATTTCCTACCCTGGTACTGGCTCCCAGGAAAGTTTCTACTCTAGTAAGTCTGATTCTCTGTTTCTGCCTGTCTAGCTCTAAAATTTTAGAGGCAACAGTTTGCCTTTTGATCTTACCTCTTTGATGGGTCTAGAAGAGTTGTTGATTTCTTAATTTGGTTAGCTTTTTATTTGTTGTGAGGGTGGCATGGCAACTTCTAAACTACTTACACGCCAGATCAGAAACCAGAAGTCTGAAAAGGTAGATTTTCTAGTGTGTTTACCATTGGTAGTGACTGTTTAATTGATCACATTTTATTTCACCTCTATGAAAGCTAGAAAAGAAGATAATGATTATGTGAACATACTATAATAAGCTGAAGATTATAAGGCATTTTATCTGAAATATATTATGAAGTTGTATCTCCATATGATATTTAAAATATAGAGAGCAATAAGAAGAATTTGTATTTTTTCTTTTTGAGACTTACTATTTGCTAGATCCTTTAGACCTTCAATAAAGGTGGTTCAATTTGACTTACAATAAGTTCTAGAATGTAATTTATATAACAAAGATGTAAATTTTCATCACTTTTATTTTATACATTTTATTTATATATTGAGACATCCTATTAATAGTTAAGTGTTGGCCAACTTATATAACAGACACTCTGAAAATCCAAGCCATTACTTCTCAAGGACATACATAGTTTTCACTACTAAAATAAGGATGCGATAACTGATAAGGATTTCTCTTGTCTCCAGGTGGTATCAGCTAAGCCTCAGCAACCTTAGCACGGTATAACACTGGGGAAAAAAGCGTCTCTCTGCTCTTTCCCAGATCTTAAGAGACTACTTCAGGCCTAGAGCATATCATGAGTGTCAGTCTCTGGAGCAACCACAGATCATTGGAAATAATTTGTTTTCTACACTAAGAGGGTATAGTAGCAACAGCAAAAGAGGCAGCAGAGATTTAAAACAATCCTGGTCAGCTACAAAATGGAGCTCCACGTGTTTCTCAAACCTAGACATGACATACTTTTAAAAATATAAATTTCTAAGCTCCAGCTTGAGATATTCTGATATGGTACATTTGGTATGAGCTTCACACTAGGGGAGTCTGTTGACCATCAGGATGCAGAACATCTAATGACGTTCTGGTAAATTTACAGATCAGAAACCTCAGGCCCAAAAAAGAGAAGGAGCTAAGACCACATGAAACATTAATGTTAAAGCAGCAACTATGTACTGGATCTCAGCAATTCCATTTTTACCACATCATGCCCTTGATTTGGTAGGGCTTAGTGATTTTGAAAAGCAGTGTCCAATATTGAGTTAAACACACTGTTTCCTTATGGGGTTTTTACATTGTTCATTAGTTTGAAGCTTTTATTTCCAGTTGAGCAAAGTTAATCTTTAATCCCAGCCATTCTCCAAAATATCATAGTTTCTCAGATTAAAAATTAACAAAGGTATTCCAAGTTCAATGCCTTTAAAAACAGCAACAATAAAAAAACATTGCTTATATCATTGTCTATCTCCCTCACCGATTACATAGGCAATACGTACTCTGAAAAATTTCCAAGAATATGTCAAATTATAGGGAAGGATTAAAAAACCCTCTGAAAAAAAAAAACCCTCTGAAACCCTGCTATCCTTATATTACACAGCATAGTATTTTGGTTAGATTTATTTATGCATCCCTATGTCAGCATACACATTTATATGTAACATACCATAAGTGGAATAATATCATACATTCTAAAACACATATTTAGTCAATAGAGTTGTTTTTGTGAACTGACATCTCCTCTCCCTAGACTCCACACACCCCTTTCCAGCTTGGACCCCACTCACCAGCTGTGCAGCCAAAAGTTAACCACCTGGTATCTGTCTTTTGATACCTTTCCCCATTAGTATAGATTCATATATACACACATGCAAATATACATGGTATCTATGCAACACATTTTGTCACTTTGTTTTCTGCATCTTCCTTTTTGCCTTAGGTGTATATCATGAATGTATATATCCCAGGAAATATGTTCATGATATACAGCTAAAAGACAAAAGACACAGAGAGAGAGAGAGAGAGAGAGAGAGAGAGAGTTCACATTTCTTTTAATGACTAAGTAGTAATGTACTAAATTATGACAATATATTAAATTTTTCTTCAATAGTTAGGCATTCACTTTGTTTTGAAATTGTCCTATATATCCTAGTCACTATATCCTTATGCACTGAAACTGTAATTTTCATGAGATTAAATACTATGTGTGGGATTACTGAATACAAAGATATGTAGATTATTAATTTTAACGTATTGTGCCAGAACGCTTTCTTAAAAAGCTATAACTGTTTAAACTTCCACCAGTGATGTTACCCTTCCTCCCTTGTTACCACTCTCAAGTTTGCTAGTCTGAAGGTGTGAGGCGATGTTCTATGTTTATGTTAATTTACATACTATTAGTGCAATCGAGCATGTTTTCAATGCTATTACCCATTCATTCCTCTTCTGTGAAATGCACCACATCCTCCCTTTGTTCAGTCCAGGATCACAGCTATTCTTCTTTGCAAGGCACCAGAGATCAATGTGGCAGTACCATCAAAAATTAAAGTGCTGTCTGTGTGACAGCCTTCTGGGGAAAATGCAAGCACACATAGAAAGAATAGTGATTTATGTACAACAATCTAGCCCATTCTCTGAACTGATTTTAGGCTTGTTAACAAAGATAAAATCCCAGAGTAAAATCTAAGGTGTTAATCATCTCCATATTTCATTATTTGATTTAAATTACAATTTTTGGAACTTTTTCTTGACATAAAATTTGCACACCAAAAAGCCTACTCTTTTAAAGTGTAAAATTCAGTGGTTTTTGGTATATTCACAGAGTTGTGCCACTACCGTCTAGTATTAGAAGATTTCCATCACTCCTCAAAGAAACGCCATACTTAGCAGTCACTCCCCATTTCTACGCTCTCACGCCCTTGGCAAACACTAATCTGTTTTCTGTCACAACAGACTTGCCTATTCTAGACATTTCATATAAATGGAATCATGCAAAACATTGCTTTTTGTGTCTGGTTTCTTTCATATAATAATTTCAAGATTCATTCATGTTGGAGCATTATAAACACTTCATGATTTTTTGTTACTATATATAAAATATTATATGGACAGACTACATTTGTTTATCCATTTATCAGTTGATAGGCTTTTGGGCCAATCTGATACGGGTTGGAATCTAGTTTCTGACATTGATTTCCTTTGTGACTATGGGTAAGGTAAGAGGAAAAAAAACTTAAATTCAGTTTCCTGAATTTCCTATATATAGTATATATATACATGCACACACATATATATGTATATAATATTGGATACATAATATCCAACGCAGTGGATTTTATATATATGTAAATTTTACATACACACACACACACACACACACACACACACACTATAGACCTGAGAGGGGCATGTGAGGATTCAGTAAAAACAGTATGTGTCAAATACAGCATCTGGCCTGTGCAATAAGTACTTGTATCAGTCAGAGTCCAATCAGAAAACAAAAAAAAACACACTAATCGTCATAACAGAAAGAATTTCCTATGGGGAATAACCAAAGAGGTAAAAAAGGAACATTAAGAGAAGAGAGAAATTAACCTCAGGAAGTGGCTACAATAGCAGGGGAGAGAGAAAACAGGAAGGAGCTGGGTGGGTTCTGGGA